>CM067511.1:27003199-27125699 GCA_034509495.1 Acestrorhynchus altus | reverse complement strand
ACACAAGTAAAGAGCGTCACCGTTTGATTTCACCCTAAACACAGTACTGTGAAACATTCATCGCAGCCCTGCAGGAGGAAGCTCTCCGTCCCCGAAGAGCGAGTGATCGAGCGCCGCAGCCGACTCCGGCGCTCTACAAGGCGGCCGCGGACGAGCGTAAGAGTGGGGGTGGGATTTCCACCTCCTTACTCTGTCATTGGTTAATATTTTATTCTGTTGACATGTTTTCTTACCTCAAACGCTTCCGACACCTTTTCGCCCCCCTCCTCTCCTCGACCCCCCCTCACCCACCCTGTCCCCAAGTCCGTCTTCCCCCGAATTTGGTTGGAGCTGTGAAAACCACGCCTACGGTGCTCCGCAATTGGTCGAGAAAGCGTAAAATGGGCAATCAGCGCGGCTGGACTCATTAGTGCGGGGGGACGCGGAGAGGAGGGGACAGAGAGTGTGGGCAAGAAGGCAAAGGACGAATCCCCACACAGCTGCCAGGCGCCAAAGAGCTTCCGACTCGCACCGATTCCTCGCTCATTTCCTCGCCCTCGACGCCGTTGTGTTTTTGTCCATCCGAGAAAGAGAGAGAAATAGAGGAGAAGGAGACTCATCCTCACTGACGGATGTTACTGCACCGCTTTCCTGGAGCATCGCAGTCCGGAGTTACAGCCTACACGTCCTTTTAACTCTCGCCCTTTGGAAACGTGAACACTTTCATCCTTGGCACGGATGATTTAGAGAGAAAAAAATCAGGTGCTGTAATCAGCTGAGAAGGCCATTTATTTTTTGCATTTCTTTTTTGAACTCACTTGGATCTACACGCACCGGTTTCACTGTTTTTCCCCGATTTCTTTTTAATTCTTCAGCCACCGGACACGCGCGCATCTCCACCGCCCCCTACCCCACGTTATTCATTTATTATCACGATTTTAATTTTTCCCTTTTCTGTGGATGCCCCGATGAGAGACCCGCTGCTCGCGGGCACCGCCATGGCGTACCACCCTCCATTCCCTGCGCACCGGCCCGCAGACTTCCCCGTGTCCGCCTTCCTGGCCGCCGCGCAGCCCTCCTTCTTCCCCGCGCTCGCGCTGCCACCGGCGCTCGCCAAGCCCCTGGGCGAGCCCACGCTGTCCGGCGCCGCGGAGACCGCCTTCCACCCCGCGCTGCACGGACACCACCACCACCACCACGGACACCACCAGCAGCACCTCCGCTCCCTCAAGAGCCTGGAGCCCGAGGAAGACGTGGAGGACGACCCCAAAGTGAACCTCGAGGCCAAGGAGTTGTGGGACCAGTTCCACAAGCTGGGCACTGAGATGGTCATTACCAAATCGGGCAGGTAGGCGCCTCGAGCTCGAGCTTCTTTATATCCAAAACCAATCGAGATCCTGAATGCTATAAAGAGTTACATTAAAAATGTTTCACATCGTTTTTATGGACTGGAAAAGCTTATTAAGAGCTTACGGCTTGCGAATTGTTTGACAAGGCCTACAAAAGGTGGTTTGGTCTAAAAGTATAGCACAGTTTTTCGTTCATCGTTAAATAGTGCATCTTTTTTTGCGCGTTTTTACATCAGACGTTTTACACAGAGGAGTGTCGTTCCCGCACCATTCTGCACAAACAGTATGATTCAGGAAGGAATGAATCACTCCTTTCTAACTCAAATGCCAATTACCATTATCATCAAGCCCATTGGAGGAAAATTATACAGAATGAACATTCCTATTTTTCAACTATTAGGTGTCTGCTCCACTATTCCATTATTCAGGAGCCACCGAGTCTTCTTATCTCCACTGAATAGCTCAGAATATGACTACAAAGCTTTATAATCAAATCCAGTCTTGCTTAAACAGTATTTGGCATGTTATATATCTTGAATAAGTATTTTCAGACTTACAATTTTGTGATTGCATTTCAAAGTGATTCTTCAGTTTATAACATAACTAACATTTTTGTTAAAATATTTTTATGCATTTATTGTCTGTGCATAAGTATAGTTAATTATATATATATATATATATATATATATATATATATATATATATATATATATATATATATAGCTGATAGACCATTTTTTATTTCTCAAACATCTTAAACATATTTCTCAAACACATCTTAAAAGGAACTGAAATCTCCTGCATTTTTAAGAAAAACAGATGACCTGGTTCAGTAGCCTAATATTCATGCTGTTCCTGAACGTCTTCATTGGCCTTAATCGAGACGCTCCGGTTCCCCATGCAGGAGAATGTTCCCCCCGTACAAAGTGCGCGTGAACGGCCTGGACAAGAAGGCAAAGTACATCCTGCTGATGGACATTGTGGCGGCCGACGACTGCCGTTACAAGTTCCACAACTCCCGCTGGATGGTGGCCGGCAAAGCTGACCCCGAGATGCCCAAGCGCATGTACATCCACCCGGACAGCCCGGCCACAGGCGAGCAGTGGATGGCCAAGCCCGTCACCTTCCACAAGCTCAAACTGACCAACAACATCTCGGACAAGCATGGCTTCGTAAGTAAAACTCCGTATAAATGTCACCGCCGAACAGCTACTTAGGTTATAGACGCTCTGCTTCGGGAAATGAAGATATGAGTAAATAAGTAAAAGTGCTGTTTCTGATATAGTGTCTCATGTTGAAGTATAAAAAAGTCCGACCAAGAACAAGATTGGAAAACAAAACAAAAAAAGCTTTTTATATATATTAAGTGTTTTTTTGTGTTCCTTATGGTCTTAAAGGAAATGTTAAAGTTCTGAAATCAAACGGAATTAAATGAACACAAAACCTAATTAAAAACTAAATGACAATGACTAAAATGCAGCCATCTTCTCTCAGAAATATTGAGTAGAAGCAAAGGGTGTCAGTAGGGTACAATCTGTTATTGCCCGAATAGCTTAAAAACAGCTGAAGTTGAGCCTATTGCTTGGAAGCTATGTACGCTTCATTAACGACCATGTATAAAAAGACCGCAATGATCCACACATATTTCTTTCTGAAAAGAGCTGAATTTGCATAAGCTCCAATAATGAGTGTTGTATGGTGAGCTGATACATTGATGATGAACAGTGTGCTTTTTAATGTATATAATGTAAACATCTTATTCAAAGATGGCTTCTTTATAGATAACCTTTTTGTGTTTAGGCCTGAGTTAATACAGTGATGCTTTTTAAGAGATGCAGGGCTGCTCTCAGCAGGCCCTTAGGCTGCTTTTAGCTTGAGTTTTGTAGGCCTTTTACAATGACTTTTGCAGTCTTTTTGGATCTCATTAGTGAGGTAAGAGAGCAAGCTGTGTGGATGGTGTATCTCCAAAGTGTTTGCAGTGACTGACCCTTAAGTGCAATTTAGTGAGGAAAGCTTGTGGAAGGGTGGCTCTAAAAATAAATGCCCCTTGGTTCCAGGAAAATCATGTTTCACATGCTAATCCACAGTTTCCTTGCAGTGGGTATAGGTTACTTTTTTATTAAATATTACATAGCCTAGTTATTGACTTTTTGCCTAATTTCTGTATGCCCTGAAATATCCTCTAAATACTTATAGGCTTAAACGATTAATGTGGCCTAGTTAAAAATCAGTAAAGCATTATTTACACCAAGATTTATTAATCCATTGTTCTTCCATTAATAATTATTTATCTTAAGATGCAAAATATTTGAACTGAATTACATTAAACAAAAATCATAAGCTTATGAAGTTTACTTGCTTATGTATTGTGTTAATGTTTGGAAATATGGAGAATATGTTCGAAATCGGGGAATAGGTTTGCTTCAAAACAGATCGGAAAGTGGATAATAACATATACAGAGTAAAGTATAACTTAGTTTGTCGTACTTTTTTAGAGAACTATTTTTGGGCTAATGATACTGATACAGTATCATTATAAAACAGTATGAATGCTTTTCTCAGCATTAAAATATGTAAATACATGCATAGTCAGTAAGATCTGCCTAAATATATTTTAATATAGCCAACCATATGACCTAAACTGTAATGAGACCACAGTGGGGAAAAATAATAATTAATATAAAATTATATGTGTTATGTCTTCCAGACCATCCTGAATTCGATGCACAAATACCAACCAAGGTTTCATATCGTGAGAGCCAATGACATCCTGAAGCTCCCTTACAGCACCTTCAGGACATATGTGTTCCCAGAGACTGATTTCATAGCAGTCACTGCATATCAGAATGACAAGGTGAGTGACTGACTGATGAGAAGCCTGTTATAGCAAGGCTTTTCTTCTTTCTTAGTGGAAATAGCATTTTATTACTTATGAAGTGTGCATAATCTGAATATAGAATTTAGAAATGCTTATTTTTCCTGGTGCATTGAATGAAATTGGCCTATTTTAAAGTGAAAAGTAATGGAAAAAGTCAATTTTGGAAGCATTGATGGCTTAAGTTTAAAGGACATGACCAGAGCTAGACCAAAGCTCACATTCCAGGAATAAGAAGGCCTCAACTGAAAAGTACTAATGGGCACCATGCAGAGCCATTAGTCTAAAGCAATTTAGAGTTTTGTTTATACCTTTATTTCTCTAATTCTGTTCACACAAATACTTGTGTAAAATCTTTTTTCAAGTAAGAGTAGACAGCCCTTTTTTGCATTTATATGTATACGACTGTAGTCATGCTCCACCAGGTAAGACCCGTTTCCAATAAAATGTGTCCTGTCTTTCTGCAGATCACACAACTGAAAATCGACAACAACCCCTTTGCCAAAGGATTCAGAGACACAGGAAATGGTAGAAGGGAAAAAAGGTATTGAAATATGTCCATGATGTTGAATTATTCCCATATGTGTGTGCCGCTGTGTGTGAATGTATATGTGTGTGTGTGATGACCACTGAGCTAATTTTCCTTTCTTTTCACAATCTTTAGGAAGCAGCTAACCCTTCCATCTCTACGCCTCTATGACGAGCAGTGTAAAGCTGATCGTGATGGGGCAGAGTCAGACACCTCATCCTGTGAACAAAATGCAGGGACGGAGTCCCTCCACTCTCCTCTAGGGGCAGTTACAAGCCCCCTGAAATTCAACAGGAGCAGTCAAGGTAGAATTAATTTTTGCTGTAGGGTTAAGATTTAACATTTAACATTTAAGATTTAAACTAATGTCAAACATTTTTAATATGTTGCCAAGCCTAAACAATACAGTCTAACCAAAACTGAATATGAACACTGGGTGCTCTACACAGAGTCACTTGAACAAAAATGTCAATGGGCACCATGCAAAGACATTAGTCTAAAACAATTTAGAATTTGTGCCATATTAACTGTGTGTCTGCTTGATTCACCAGAGGAATATATAATAATCTAATCTGCTTTATATTGGTTTACATTATTATTGGAGTTTCACTGAACATTATTTGAAGACAAATTATACAGTAAATCGTTTATACTATGTACAGATGTGACTTCTATCCCAATTTGTAACCCATGCTCAGCTAATCGCAGAGAAGACACACAGTATACTGGCTGCACCTTAACCTTTGCAATAACACCATACATAGAGAACCGCCTACATTTGCTTTGTGAGTTTTTTGGGCTTGTTTGTTTAAAGTAAACAATATACCCCTGCCAGCTCTGCCATGGGAGAAAGTTGGCATGCAAGAAGGAAGTGGTTTGTGTGGAAACATGTCAGAACTAAATGATTTAGCCCTCTGAGGCAGTGCTCAAACAATTTCTGTGTGACAGGCGCATGATGTTTCAAATGAAAGGTCTATGCATATATACAGGTTTTGTTATATTTTTGTATTTTTTTTATACAGATGACAAAAATTGCACTGAGAGTGACCAAGAACTTGACCACCAGGAGGAAAGGTCCATGGGAGTGAGCACCCCAGATCAGCAGCCACTCTCTCCATTCAGGGCAAGCAGCGAGGAACATGTCAAGGACAAGCCAAGCCTAGACAAGAAAGCAGACTGCCTTGACTCCAAGCAGGAGAGCGAGCCTGCCTTCAGTGTTAAGAACCTTGAGAAAGACAAATTGGATGGCAAGAATCAAAAAGAACCAGAGTCCTCCAAGAAAGAGGTTGACAGTGCGGGCCTAAATAGGACCAAAGAGGGCTTTTCTCCACTGGTGGTCCAGACGGAGAGCCCATCGCACTTTAGCGCGGGTCATTTGCAAAGCCTGGCCCTCTCCGGTTTACACAGCCAGCACTTCTTTAACCCTCTCACCACAGGGCAACCACTGCTTTTTCACCCAAGCCAATTTGCAATGACTCCTGGCGCTTTCTCTACCATGGGCATGGGACATTTGTTGGCATCCATGTCAGGGGCTGGTGCACTGGAGAACGGAGGCCTGTCACCTCAAGGCACAGGTGCAGCCAGCACCTTTCCTTTCCATTTATCGCAACACATGCTTGCATCTCAGGTAAGAGACTATGCTTCATGTGTAACCCTCAGAATCGGAGGGTTATTACTGACTCATTATTCAGTAACTACTATGATAAATAAATGTATTATTAAATAAATAAATGTATTATTATTTTTATTCTGAATAAATTAAAAATGACTGTTTTTACTGAGTAGTTAATATGAATTCTAAATCAATACAGATTTTTAATCACTTCCACATGAACAAAGGGGTCTTCAAGGGTTTATAAGGTTTTATTTAATATTTATAATACAAATGTACATTTACTTCTTAATCTTAACAAGCATGCCTTATATTATATGCCAAATACAATGCAAATTACAGAAAAATAAATTTTAATTTATTATAGACAATTGAACTGTCAAAGAGAGCACTATTTCTGAAAATTGTAAACACATAATTATCTGTTGAGATGTTTTGTCTTTCATCAAAATGTATTGATTTTACCAGTCTCATGGTTTTCAGATAGAATTGTTATAAGCTGCTATTTGTATAGGCTGATAATGATATCAAACAGACTAGGGTAGATTATTTCCATTATTTATAAACAGGAACTGAGATAACAGATTCACCACCATTGTGTATAACCTATATCCTGTACTCTATATGTATATAATATATAAGTACATTTACATGAGATTCCCTTTAAGTATAATTTTCATAACTTTTATGAGTTTATACTAACATGGTCTAAATGTTATTTTCCAGGGTATCTCCATGCCACCATTCGGGGGCCTGCTGCCATATCCATACACCTACATGGCGGCTGCAGCAGCAGCTGCAGCAGCCTCGTCTCTTCCGGCAGCCAGTGGCATGGCCTCCCCCCTCAGCAGGAACCCTTTCCTGACCAGTGCCCGACAGCGACTGCGATTCAATCCCTATCAGATCCCTCAGAGTCCCAGCCTGCTCACCACTGGACTTTCAAGTGCTCCCAATGCAGATTCTGGGTCCTCCAAATCGGGCAGCAGGGAAAGCAGCCCATCAGCCGAGCCCCATAGCCTCAGAGCGAGCAGCAACCAGAGGACAGGGTCACCCAAAACGTCCACAAAAGACTCCATAAATGAACTGCAGAATATACAAAGACTAGTCAGTGGACTGGAAAAACAGAGGGACATATCTCCAGGCAGAGAATCTCCCAAGTGACAGATTACGAAGGTCCACTTGTATGCAAATCTTTTGAACAGGCTTGTTACAGTGTTTCAATGAAAAAGAGGAAACAAAAATTAGATCTGTTTCTTAGAAAGCTAAGAAAAATAAGCTTACTGCTGGCCTACAGATCTAAATCTGCAGAAAATATCCATCAAATCACTCCATTTCTAAAATACCTGGATGTGGCTCAAATAAGGCTTAACCCAGCATGGAAGAAGAGACAACAAATTTGACATAGAAAAAGTTTGCTCATGAAAACACCACCCTTACCTGGCTGGACTGGCTTGTTCCATTACATTTTGAAAAAGGGACCCAGTGCTCAATGAAAACTTTAACATAACTACAGCATTAGTGATTGGTCCTCATTTACATCTATTGTGTCTGGGACCTTTTTTTATTGCTAATTATTTATATATAATATTAAAATTAAAAAAAAAAATCAAAATAACTATGTAAATAAGCTGAATGGATCTAAGGAGATGCATCTTAATTTATTCAAACTGTACATTTGTGTGTAAATACTATTTAGGTTTCAATTTGTTACCTTTATATTTTTCCCCAATTTACATGACTGTATATGAATATTATCTAGCGCTTGATCGTATGAAACTGAACGTGATTGGATGTTTTTGTTTTTTAAGCGATGCATTGCTTGTTGTTTTTTTTGTTTGTTTGTTTTTTTTGTTTTGTTTTAAAGACAGGAGAACGTTGAAGGAAAGGGTGTGCCACCACAAAATCGCAAAGTCTCGCTTTTCTGCTCCATTTCGTACATAAACAGCGTTGCAAAGTTAAACTACAGCGATGCACTCTAGGCAGGGAAATCTCAGGTTTCTTTTTTATGTTTTATTTTAATCTGTCCCGGAGGAGAAACCCGTGTTTAAATCAGCTCCTGCGCTTAGACCTGGCTGTTTGAATACCCTCCCCGGACTGGATATTCGGGTAAAAAAAACCACGGGGTGTTTTTGTTGCATTCTTTACATTTCAATAAACGAAGGAAGCATTGCACACTGTTTGGCATTTATGTGTTATTATTGTTTATTGTGGGGGTCGCTGTCCTAATTAAGAAATTAAGAATTGTGTTAAACAAAACGCGTGAAAACCTTATATTTATTTATTTGATTTTATTTTTATTTATTTAATTTTGGCTACTTTTCGCGTTTGAAAAAAAAATGTAAATATGTTTACATTTTACATACAGACTTTTCTACCATTCTCCCCACAAAAGCAACATTTTCGGACATAATTTTGACATTGGAGCTTGATTTTGTGTTGCTCAGCTGACGGCTTGGTTGATCAGGTTGTTCAGTTCTGCATGTGCATTTAGAAACTTCCTTTTTAAAGATCACCTTTAAATTATTTTAGCAGTAAAGAATCGCTATTGCATAACTCAATCTGTATATGCAGAACGCATGTAGGACAACAGTGAGCAGCCCCCGGGTTTAGCCTGTGGGAAGAGGCAGTAAACTGGGGCAACAGCGCCACCTGCTGGTTACAGACTTCAGCCGCTATTAGTTCATTTAGTATTTTCTCTCAGTCCGCGATGCGTCTTTGAGGAAGAGTGAATGTTTGGGACTTTAGGTTTATATTTAAGTTTTAAGTATTTAAGTGAAGGTGTTCGAGAATAAGCTGTTATATTAAAACAGAATAAAAACGGTGGGAGTTTTTAATTAAGAGATTATTTAGGAACAACCGTGTATTGGTGTGATTTTCTCCTGGATAAGTTTTAAGAGAATATGGTGTAGTTTCATTCCTTTGTTTATACAGACCAGCTCGGTATGTTCACTGTACTCGAGTCTAATATAAACGGGAAATATATCTCACATTTCATGTTGATTAAATCTCATATTATTATTACTGGAAGTATTAGAACAGTCCGAAAAAGCATTAGTTTAACACACTATGGGGTTGCCTGTTTAACACATTTTGTATTCAATTATTTCACAACAATAACAAAACAACAACAACAACAACAATAATAATAATAATAATAATAATAATAATAATAATAATAATAATAATAATAGTAATAAAATAAATTATATTGTATTTTATAAAAGTACACAGTATTATATATACACATAACAACTCAAACTTGCCTGGTTAAAGTGTTTTTGTAACTTTTTATATTGTTCTATGCAGAACCTTATTAAGTGCTTCTTTATAGAACCAAAATGTGTCAAATAACCATTTGTTTTTATTCTGTAGGCATTTCTGGTGAAATGTGTCTACATAAAGTCCACTGCTAAAACATTCAAATCAAAGTGTAAAAGTGTTAAAAGTATAAATGAGACTGTGAGGTTAATCTGGATGTTTTGATTTTAAATTGAGGTTGTTTTGGAAGTTCTTATAGTGAAGGAATCCGTTCAGCTCCAGGCTTGTTGCATTGCTCGTTCTGCTGCTCTGAAATGAGAGGAGACCTGTGAAAGAAGAGATCCGTCCAGGCTACACTATCCCCAGTTTTACCTGCAGTGGGACTGAACTGGAGCATTAAGCATATCTGCTACCGAATTAAGAACCAGTCGCGTTCTGCTCTGACATCTGCGCTGCCACAAACCACTGAAAGGAGCAGCATGCTGCATTTTTATTACATTTATATATTGTGGCTTATTTTTGGCTAATTATGGGCTTTATTGAACATTCATTGTTTTTCCACTCTTTCTCCTGAACAGTTTTTGTTACATATGTAGATAAATGCACACATTGTCTGCCTGGTACTGAGCTGTGAAATCCAGTCTGAAGTGAAACATTCCTTACAACTTCAATGCAATTTGGGTTGCTAAACTTTAAGCTGAGTAAAGGAAAATGCCATTTTTAAAAGGTCAACTTTGTTTGCATTTATGGACTGTGTGGACAAGGGTGTGGACAGTTTATTTGTAAACCTTAATATTTGCAATCGATAGGCAATTGCAGGTAACATTAGTATTCTCATGTTTACTATAGGTTGATTTTAAAGGGCTCATGCAGTAGAACACCAAATGTTTTAAAATATGTAGTATGTGTAATTAAATGTAATATGTAAACATGGTTTAAGTTTCAAAACATTCCCCTCATCCCAATGTCTGTATCGTTCATATATGAAACCTATGTTACAAAATCCAACATATTTGCATATAACCTTTTATTTCTATCATTTTCCAGGGTGCACTGCTTTTAAAATAAATATGTGGCCAATCAGACAAGAGAATGTTCTAAGACTGATGCAAGCAAAGACATTAAAGGCTTAAAAATACAAACAACAATTATTGCATTTTTTTTGCTACATTAAACCATACTCCATCTTTCCTTTAACTCAACTCTCTTGAAGTCCAGTTTATTTAATGATTGCAATTAGAACTAGCTTACTACATGGCTACCACTCTGGAACCTGATGTATACAGATTTTTTTTTAAACAAAGGGAGGGGCCAAAATGAGTGTTTTCATGAGCCAATAGACATTTTTCAGTATTATAAAGAATTGTTTATTTATTTTTTGTTTAGAACAGAATTAAATGATGTTCTATTACATACACTGTTTTACAATGGTTTATCAGCCTAAAGTGTGTTTTGAAATATTTTTGTGGTTTATGTGGCAATAAATCTCTTCAGAATTTTATGTGCAATGTTAATGATAGTAAAATTTTGAAATAGGTTTGGGGAAAATTAGATATTTTTCTTTACAATACATTATAAAACAAGAATAGTACTGAAAAATGGTTATTTTACTCATATGGTACATAGAACCATTTATCAAAAGGTTCTATGTAGAGCCATCAACAAAAGTTCCAACAATCTGAAAAACATTTTATCCAGAGAAATAACTTTTTAAGCAATCACAGCTGTCTTTGTGTTGTCCTGGTTCTATTAGGGTAGTTCTAGAAAGAACCTTTTAAAAGAGTGTACTCTAGGTAGTACTTGAGTAATTTCGGTTGAATTTTAGACTCAAGAAATCATATAGAGGACTGTGCAACTGGGCACATGAGTATTATGGGAAATGCCAAAGGAATGTTGCCGTTTCCAGTAATAACAAGCAGACATTGTGCTGCCTTTGTTACCTTTGGCATTAGTTTGTTGTTTACCAATGAACAATGTTTTGCCCTTCTGTTTAAGTAATATGACTGATTCCAGTTTTGGTCTGTATATCGCCCTCTATTGGGCGATGTGTTGGCCATTTTTATGATTTTATGAAGTTGCCAGATTTATAAATATAACTGTAGTGGTATGCATTTTGTGAGATTGATTGCATCATGTAATGTCACATCAGAAATCCTGTTAAGCAAAAATACCACTTCAACACTAAAAGAACTGCCTTTCTTTGCTGAAGTTATATTGGGTTTACAGCATGTCACTAAACCTTATGTAAAAGCACATAAGGAAATTTAATCGCATGGCTTAAAACCCTGTCTTCCTACATCACAACACTCACTGACTGCTCATAAACCAGCACAGTAGTACATGTAGCAGACACACACAGCATGCATGTTCCCTTACAGTCTTTCATTCAAATCAGGGAAATCACAATGACACCAGCAGCTGCAGTTTCTTCTACACTGCAATAAAACATCTGTAAAATTATGTTTGTAAATCACGTATGTCTGTATAAATTATACAGCAAAACGATCACAAGAAACTATGGTAAAATACTTTTTTTAATAATTAAAAAAAAAAAAATTGATTAATGTATAACTTCTATTAACACTGAACTTATTAAAAGTTATTTTCACAAAATGCATTTTTTCCAAATTAATTTTTATTTTGAAATTGTGTTTGAACATCATGTTTAAACTCCTTGAAATGTATACATAAAATTATAAAAATAATATCAAATATAAAAGGTCAAATATTTGAAACTGAATTTTAATTTAAATGGAAATATATATCATTTCAACAATGTAAAAAATGCTGTTCTCTTTATTGAGATTTAAGAATTACAAACAGATTATAAAAGTAATCAAAACCCATATAAAATGTTTTGTGAACAACAAGGAATTGTGATTTGAGAAACAAAACAGTGTAATTGCATTAACAATGCTTAACAATGTTCATTAACATTTAGATATGATATCAATATTTGACTATTTTATTATAACTTTATTCTTGATGGTATCAGATTTATTACTCATAGAATCAACCAGAGCTGGTCAAGTTACATTGTATTGTTGATTCTGTAAGTTCCAATACCTCTCACATTCACAGAGGACATGTTTTGCATGCTTTAGTACTGGGTATTAAAATATTATGACATGTTAAATGTTATGCTTCATTTGAATATATTGGTATATTAAAAAATGGCACACAATTTGTCAACAGAAAACTTTAAACCAAATTAATATGGGACCAGAAGTTAGGATACGCAGTACATGAGTAGCTAACACTAACAATGGTCTAATACCAACTTTAAGAGCTTAGCTGAAATGACAGCCTATTTCCACCAATGCCACATATATGACTAAGAACAAATGTGTTTAGAAATTGTAGTTATTGCTGCAATTTGTATTTGTTGAAACGTACAACCTACATTTTTTCCACATTGACATTTTTCAAATGTAGAAAACTTCAATCAGATTTTCTATATGCTAATCAGCTGTGTGGTTTCTGATGAACTAGTTGTCAGTAAAGGGCAGAGCAAGTAGCGAGAGCCTTGGGCACTATCTGATCTTACTCTAACCTATCCTATTGTATTAAAGATAACACACACGCTGAGTCTTGCTGTGGCCTGGAGCTGTCTGTGAGGGAAAAGCTTAGTGACTGAAGCAGACTGAAACCAAATAGACTCATTCAGACTTCATATTATACTGATCCATGCCAGGTATTACTTGGGATTGTGTGTATCATGTAACACATCATACATTCCTTTATAATGCATACTGAATATAGGATTCATACATACTGTTGCTGCTGTAATTTAAAAATGTAATTTGACTTGATTTTAAACCCGAAAATGTCGAGGCACTAAATAAAACTTTATCTAATCATATAATTTGAAATTCAGGTGCTCTTTATGTCATGTCTAAATTGATTTACACTAAGCGTTTAAATGTTTTTGCGTCTGTTGAAAAGTTTTCTTTTCTTGTAGAGACAAGTTTGTGTTCTGACAGTGATAACGCACATGTTGAGTTTTAGTAGAGCCTCGAGCTGGCCTTGAGCTGGCTTCTTCCAGCTGACTATGACTGGATACAGGAGTAGAAAAACGTCATTCCTTTAAGAGTCATGCTAAAGTTAACCCCATTCAAGCATGTAGGATGAAAAATCAGTCAGATTGCTCTCGTTTGCTTGAGATAGGACTCCAAGGAGCGGCATCCAAAGCTAAACCAGCAATGAGATGATGTTTCTTCGGAATAAACTGTGGTCAGAACTTCAGTTTCCCATTCCAGGTTCATAAGGCAAACAAGGCTTGTAGAGAGTAGCTCTGTTCTGTCTTGGCTAAAGGCACGATAGTAAAGCTCATTCACTGGGGTCACAGAAGGTAGCTTTTGCTCCTGTGTTTGATCATTCTAATATGCTACATCAGAACACTCTGTTATTCGAACCTTTTTAAGTGCGACATTTACTGAGTGATACCATATTTCAGCAAAAATCAAGGCTTTCAATATGACACAAAATCGAGTTGGAAGCATATGTCTTTTTCTCTCTCTTTTTTTTTTCATGAACGCAAATTTGGAGCAGACGTAGGCCTGAAGTTTATGGGAGCTGTCTCGGGGTAACATGCCAGCAGCCAAGATGAAACAAGGAAACATGTCTGCCTCGTTTAAACGCTGTAACAAAAAGAACCTAAGAACCGAATTTATCTGGACGTTGGCCTGTGACGTCCAATGAAGGAAATTGTCATCGTTTAGCTGTCCTACTGGGATTAGCTGAATGCTGGAGGGATCTGCAGATGTGTAAAAGTCCTCATTCATGGCTAGGTTTTGTATAGTTTCAAATACATAACAGTATTTAATCACGTCAAACGTTTGCACATGAAGTTGCTTTTTTTACATTTTTTACAGCATTTGAAAATGCCTAGGTGTGTTTTACCTTTTGTGTGTATTGTGATAAATAAAGCAAAAGAAACAGCCCACAATTACTTGTAATACAATACAATCTTGTTACATTAACATCAACATCATTTTTTCATCCTCCCGAAGTTACTGTTTTGGATATAGGTGGTTAGGACCCCGTTTACACTTAGTTACTTCTTCTGCGTTGAGAATCAGATATTGAAATATCTGGATGAAGTCAAGCCACCTAAAAATGCAGATGTAGAGACACATTTAAAACAGATACAAGTCTGATTGCTCAAACCACTTCAGGAGGTCGTCTGAGACACATTTGTTATATAGCAGCGCTAAAGCATCCATCTCTCCAAGATGCCAATCCAGATACTGGTCACATCATTTGACCAGATGTAAACGGGGTCTTGGTTAGAGCACGCAGCAATGTATATTGCATCACTTTTAAGGATATTCTGTGTAAACATAAATAAATAAATAAATAAATAAATAAACCAAAAAAACTTAATAATATTGTGATTCTCAACAAAATCCCCCAAAATACTATAATTGTGAATTAACCAATTGTGATATACACTTTACTGGAAGCAACAAAGACATATATTTCCACTTACTTGCCACTTTATTTGAAACAACTACATTATTCTTCCACTCAATGGCCACTTTATTAGAAACACCTACCTTGTCCCTCCAATCACTGGCCAATTTTCAGAAACACCTACCACATGCTTTGACTTACCAGCCACTTTATTAGAAACACCTACCTTGTGCTTCCACTCAAAGGCTTATCTTGTTCTTACAATCACTGTCCCATCTTTTTAAGCATTTTGTTAGCCACCATCTAAACCATTCACTGACTTATTTGACTGTTTCTGACCTCAGGACTGCTATTGGCCAGATACCGGTAATGATGGCTCATTCCACTCATACCATTCCAGCACAGCACTGACACTGACATAATAGTGGTATAGAAGTGTGTCTTGTGCTGCTATTTGTGTATTAGGTTCAACAAGTGCTTGTCAGTACTTGATTGAGAGATGATCTACCACCCAAAAATATCCATCCAAGACTCAGGCATAGTGGTCAAAACCTGACAACTGATGACCTTTAGAAAATGGCTAACACAAAATATGCATCAATGATTGAGCTACAATAAGGAGGATGTTCAGCGCAGAGATTTCTTGTAACATTGCCAATGAGTGATCAAATCTAATGGTTTTCCTAAAATGACATTATTTGTATAGCTAAAGCAATGCTCTTAAAACAGGGTAGCAAATTGATTGTAGCAGCAATATGCATCAACATTGTAAAATGGCTTTTCTAGCAAGAACAGTATGCTTGAATAAAACACAGATGTAGTGATGGCAAGTTGGGCGGAAAGACCTTCTCGTGACCTTGCATTGTGCTCCATCTAACCCTTTAACACCAGCTCATTTTGTGAAAGCAGATCCTATACCAGTGCCCAAAGTAAGCGTGTCTCAGCTGGTACTGTAATGCCATGGCTCATACTTGTGCCAAGGAAAGCCACTGTCTGGGGCAACCAGCCCAAGAAGTTTCTCACAAAAGCCTTCATTTCCCCTTCCACACTTACTAGCCTTTGCCAGCATTAGCTCTGAGTTTCCTCAGCGCCACCTTGGTGAACAGCATGATCAAAAGCAAAACTAATGTCAAGGCACCCACAGTCTCCTCCACCCTATCCCCTGTAATCATTCCCACAATTCCATCAGGCCGCCAAAACCACGCATGCTCTGCGTCTGTCATTAATGGACATGTGTTCCATATAAAACGAACCTGACTCACTGTAGCCTGCTGGTGAACTTTGCCGGAGGTTGCGTGACAGGAAAGGCTGACTCCATGTGGATCCATTATTTTGGGTGCTGCAATAATGATGATGATGATGATGATGATGACAATGATGATGATGATGATGATGATGATGATGATGATGATGATGATGATAATGATGACGGTTATAGTGGTGCTGTTGGTGGTGATGCTGCTGAGAGAGTGTGAGAGACAGGCACGATACACTGAGGCTCAGCTACTAATATGCCAGGCAGTCTTTAGAACATGCCAGCCAGGCAGTACTCTAACACAGGAGAAAAATCTGATTCCTATGATTTCACCACAAATGTAGTCAACTAGCTAACATAAACGATATGAAAAAAAGTATAGGGAAACCTGCTCATTTACTGTTGCAAGAGCATAATTGAGGTGAGGATGTTGGATGATCACCACACCACCCCACCCTCACAACCTCACCCTCACAACAACTCACAAACTCATCCCAAATGTATTGGTGATGATGGAACTCCATCATTCCAGAAAACAAAGTTCCACTGCTCCACATATCAGTACTGGGGGACTTTATACCCGTCTAGCCTACACCTGGCATTCAGCATGAAGCCAAAATATGTATGTTTATCTGATCCAGAGAGTCCTATTCTATTGGTAGTTCACTACAAGGACTAGACTGAGTGTGCAGTTGCACATCTTTGTCAGCAATGGGTCAAACATAAATTAGTTTAATGCACTGAGTGTCCAAAAACATTAGGGCATTGTGGCAGATTGTCCCAACAGATATACACTATATGTCCAAATGTTTGTGGACACAGCTTCATCAGCAACATCCATCTACTTTAAGGTGCACACACTGCTGACATAGAAGTGCAAATGCACACAGACACAGTTTGTCTAATCTGTCATGTAACAGATCAACAAAAAAGAGACCGAGGCCACTACTGAACCGTGTCGACTGACACCCCAGTGCACACTTCCACACACAGGATCAGCCAGTTCCAGATGTCCAGACATACCTTGAACTTCATGTGTACTCCAGCTTGCCTCTCCAAACCTTCTCTTTCCAAAATGATTTCACATGAGCTATTATATCCACATGGTGAACAGAAGCCATGACTGTACAAGCTTAACAGTCTGGACCACAGAAATCAAGGATTCATAGGCTCTGAAGGAAGAGTACTAATGACAGAGGAGGGAATGGAAAAGAAACACACTGGAGCCCAATCAGTCAGTGTGACAAAACTCGTGAGAGCTATCCATTAGACATTTCCTGACAGGATGATTACTCTGACAGCATTGTGACCCATCCACACTCTTCAAAATAAAGTTGACAAAAAGTATAGAAGCACATAGTGTATAACAGAATTTGTCCAGTCCTGGAGGCATGGTGTCCAGTGTAAGTTGGAAATTCTATGGTGTAACCATAGCTGTCCTCCATGTGGCAACTCTTTCATCTTTAGCATTGATGCAAGTATTGTAGGAAACAAATGGGGATTATTCCAAGCAGAATGGTACAGAAGATCCATTTTTGATCTCTTAAAACTATTTTTGTAAATGAGACATCAGAGTGTGAAAAACCTTTAAAGATGCTCCAAGCAACATGACGGAAACATACTATAGCAAGCCAAGAATTATTAAAGAACCCTTTAATTTACCTGTAATTCGCTGAGAGAAGAAACAGAAGACAAACCAGAAAAAACAGTTGGAATTTCAATATATACAGTTTTAGAACTCTGTACACTTGAGGGTCAAGAAGACCATTGTAATGTATTGTGTTGTGTTAATCACTAATACTGTGGTTTTAAAACATTTACATGTAGAGTGGACTCGTGCATTGTGTAGATCAAGTGTTTATTTGACCAGTGAGCAAACAATAGGATTTAGGTCAGTTTAGAGCGGACTGGACTACTAATAATCAGGCATCTAATTAGTTGCCTGCAGGACAACAGCTGAATGTAATGCAACTGAAATGCATTCCAAGCATGCAATGACCATAAAAGCATGATTAAAACACCCCTCAATCAATCAGGCTGCATGCTTGGAACTTACAATTGTATTACAGGAGATTAAAAAGAGAAAAAGTTAGGATACCCTCATATGTTTCTACTGCTTAAAATGGGCATTATTAGAAGATGGTTAGAGAGGATTTTGGAGGAGCCTGTCTTATTTAAACCTCAGACATTTGCTCTTGATTATTGAAGTGAATGGTATCACCATGGCCAGACTCAAAGAGCTCTCTGAAGCCTTCTCTTACCAAAAAGTCCTGCAGGAATTCGAATCTTTGTGAAGGAATCCTGAAGGTATCTTGTAGGAATTCAGGTAAGAGTCCAGATACATGTGCAGGATCTCTGCAGAAGCATAAGGGGTCATATGTTTAGTTATCACACAGGCTTAGAAATATTCATTCAGAAGTCTTGTAGAAATATGCATATTAGTATATGTACAGGTGGGAGACTGATTCACAACTTAAATAAAACACCCGATTCCTACAAGAATTCACAGTACTGAAGTCTGCAGGATTTATTGCTGCATGATATTATTTCTACATGTTCCATTTAAATTAATGTTATATAAACTATCAGTTTACTGTGGGTTTTCTCAAAAGTGACCTACAGGAATCTGTGAAGGAAGATTCAAGAATTTCCATGGCAGATGTCCAGCTGGATTCCTTCAGGAATCCCACAGGAAAATGATCATTGAAATTCCTGTAGATTAAATCACTGCAAAAATATCCTTCACAATATTCCTGCAGGTATTACCTTCATTTTTTGGCAAGAATTCCATGGGATTTTTTGTAAGGGGAACATATGTAAAAAAATCAAGCTCTCGGACCAATCAGAAATCATTGATTTCAGGTAAAAACAACTTTGAACACGGCCAGTTTAGTCTGTCACATACAATGTTACCACATGATCTACCGGTAGCTTTTACCATAGTCAATGTGAAAATACGTCATCAACCATTAGCCACCTTTTTGTTTCTGGAGCCATGACCAAATACTGACTGATCAAAATACAGAGACAGGCACATCTGGAACATGTATCTCAGGAAGCTCACAGCCACCATTGAAAATCTCTGTAGATGTATTAAACCAATACTGTGATATAGATTACTGACCATTATATCACACCACTCTGTTTGAGGCTTGAACTCAGTGCTATGATTCTGTATGAAGTCTAATCTACCATCAGTGGTTTGATCATGAGATAAGAAAGAGTCATTGGCTGAAACCCCAGAGGAGTGTTTTTACTCCCTGAGCCAAGCTCCCATCTCACCTTCATAATTCATAGCTGATTGCAGGAGCTGCTGTCAGCCTTGCTCAGATAAGACAGGGCCTAATCATCTGGCTGGATCAAAGGCTTTGGGCAGCCCCAGACAAATAACTTACAGTTTCTTCTCGAGTAAAGCTATTTTTTTTTTCATTTTGCATTATTGACATTTAGAACAAGACAACATATGAACAAGACAATAGATCAGAATTTCAGCTTTCATTTTCTGAAATTTACATCTACACGATATTTACATCTATGCAACCAAATGTTTGACACCCCAACTGATAAATGCAAATCAGCTACTTTAATGTGCAAATGCACACAGCACCCTCCCCCCTGCCCCCAGTTCATGAGCTCCAAACTACACTTGGTGTATAGCATAAATTAAAGAATTGGCTTTGCCATTCCAAAACTTTTGGAGGGACAGCACCCCAACTGACTTTTGAGCAGCATGAATGACAAGATGGCATTCTAACATATGAGCAGGACTTAGCCAGATGCTCTCATGTCCAGTCACCAGCCTAGAGCTCTGGGAGGCCACTGTGTGGCTGAAGAGTGGAGCAAGAGTGTCTCAGCAAGAATGGGAGCTATGCTGTTAAGGCAAGGTCACGCCTGTGCTTTTTCCAGTGGCTCCAGGCATGTCACTTAAGAGTGTCACAATCAGATAACCCCGGCCAAAGGGCTGCAGGCCGAGACAGGCAGGCCAGTTCAGACAACTTTGACTCCTTCCTTTTTCACGCAGCATGGGTTGAAGGAATAGATCAGTGAAATATGCACATTTAAATATACTCCTAATCCCAATTACGGCTCATCAAAACCAAAAATGTGGTGATATTGTAATACTACTACTTGATAAATTTGTGGATTTGTACTAATTTGTAGGACAAAATGTTATTACTAGTGCCCACCCAGTAGCTAGGACTAGGAAGGTGAGTACAGCATTTCATACTGTTGTTCAACATGCTTGGAGGAAAACACGAAGTAGCACCAGTGGTTCTTTTATATCAGACAACAGATGCCCATTCTAGCACTGCACTGAGTAATGGGTAGAAATGGTGGACCTTCCTACCCCCTCAGAGAAAGCTAGACCAATTATGCACTCTGGGACTCCCACAGTTGGCCTAACCAAAAACTTCATGATCTCAAAGTTGTCACACTTGGGAGTCTGCAAAGTTAAAATTAGTTAACATTAGTGCTGTGAAAATGAATAAATTAACATACACTATTAATCAGGAAACTTTTAACATGTTAAGTCATTTTACCAAGTTTGGCCCCAACTTTGTCCCAAAATTCACTATTATTACAGAGGCTAATGAAGTTTAATTTAGCAATGTAAACATAGCATCGTTCGGGGGGCCAAAATGGCACTACTGCTGATATTTCATTAAAGCTGAAATATAGATTAAATATTATCACACACACACACACACACACACACACACACACACACACACACACACTGATGCATCATAACAGCATGTTTACTGTTCTCCTACATTACTTGATTGATCTCTTCATTAAATCATGTGTCCATGCTTCATCATGTTCAATGCTAAAGTTCTCCCTGAAACTTTCCTTGCAACACTGAAATTTTACAATTAATTTAAAAAAGTTTCCTCTAGTAAGATTGTGTTGCATACAACTCTACAAAATCATTTATTTGTTTTGACCATTCCTTTAAACAGTGTATGTGTGTGTGTGTGTGTGTGTGGGTGTGTGTGTGTGTGCTTGAGTCCAGACAGAGATGACCCCCACTGTCTTACTTTTTGTGCCACTTGAGACAGGTTAAACACACAGTGTGTGTGTGTGTGTGTGTGTGTGTGTGTGTGTGTGTGTGTGTGTGTGTGTGTGTGTGTGTGTGTGTGTGTTTGTTTAGATTGAAGAAGTAAAGTCACTTAAGCATGTAAATCCATGTCATTTTGACAGTTGTAGGTGAGGAATCTACAGCCTCAGCAGAAGATGAAAGAGCTTAACTTTGCTACACACACACACACACACACACACACACACACACACACACACACACACACACACACACACACACGCTCACACTAAAATTGTGTGATACGTCTGGTCACATCTGCATTAAGAGAGCAACACAAAAACTATTAGTCCCCTAATTGAGCCTGAACACACCAGCTGAACACTAATTAGCCTGACATGACACTTTTATTGCCTGACACGACACGTTAAAAAATATGGAAAGTAAAAACTGAAAAGTAAAAGTTTACTCCCTGTGAATGTTGGAGTTGGAGTATTAGAATCTGCTTAGAAATCTGTGTATGTGTCTGTAAGAGAATGATTACTGGAACTTTTTTTTTCCTGAAATTTTAGAATCAGCATGGTATTACATCTAAAACATACCTGTGCCACTAAAGGACCATAACCAGCTACAATAGTTATATTATCTCACGCAGGTTTCACAGGCACAACACAGACACGCACAATAGATACTGTTTTACAAAATGCAACTAGTGTAATTTCCTGAACCCAGACCTCAACCTAAACCTAAACTTATCCGTTCCGATACCCTAACTCTAGCCTTAACCATGACCTAAAGTTAACCTAACCCTTAACCTATCCTAAGCATAAACATAACCTAAATGTATCCTAACCTTAACAATAACTTGAAGTTAACCAACACATATCCTAACCTTAACCATAATCTAAACTTAACCTAGCCCTAACCATTCAAGCCTCAACCAACACATTTAAACCAGCCATCACCATAACCTTACTACAATGTGAAACATAGAAACATGAGACATTATTACATTTTCTGCATGAGATTCCATCCATAGACTCATGTCAGATGTTCCATAATGGAGGAAAGCAGCATGCTGTGGCCACACTTTATTCTATATTATTCACAGACTACACTGTAGACTAGCTTGTGTGTATTTAGCAAAACAATGCCACCAGTGGATGGGAGTAATATGTATATTTACAAAATATTCAAGATATATTTACTCACATTACATACATTTATTGTGGAGATCAGTATATTTGTGATATCTTGTTTAGAATTCTTAGTAAATTATCAACTAAAGTCATTCTTCCATATAAACTTCTGTACCTGCCAATGATTAAAGAAAAACACAACTCTGTATCTGCAACCACACTCATTTCAAATGGTCTTCTGACAGCCATGGATAGAAAGTGGTATTGTGCAGTCCTTTTTAATCCAAGCTAATTAAAGAAGAAAATTCTGTACGTACACTGTGTACACTATATGAAAAAAAGGCACATCATTCATTGCTTCTGTTTAAATCAAGGCAATTATATAGAGTTATGCTTTTGTTGTTTCAGTAATTTTCTCTACTGTCCTGTCCTAGATTTTGGAGCATTGCTGTGAGGATTTCATTACTTTCAGTGAGAAGAGCATTAATGAGATCAGGAAGACCACCACCATAACTCATCCCAAAAGTATTGGATGGAACATTCCAGAGAATACAGATCCACTTCTCCATAGGTCAGTGCTGGGGGGCTTTACAATTATCTAGACCATGCTTGACATTATGCACAGTGCCAATTGCCTTGTGTTTATCTGTTCCAGAGTCCCTATTCTATTGTCATTATTTCTGTGTGTGTGTTTATCTGCAATGGGTGCAACGTAAAGAATCTGAATTCATTAAGTATAAGTGGTGTCCATAATATACTACATATAATACATATACAGGGCAAGTATATTTTCACATAGTTACTTGTTGAAAAAAATGTGTGTGTGTGTGTGTGTGTGTGTGTGTGTGTGTGTGTGTGTGTGTGTGTGTGTGTTGTGTGTGTGTGTGTGTGTGTGTGTGTGTGTGTGTGTGGACAGGAGTGGAGTGGAGGGGCAAGCAGGTTTGGGATGTGTTTACTTGCTTGTTACAGAGATTACAACATTCATCAGTTATCTCTTAGATTGCATTTCGACAGGGAGACGCAGAGAGCTATTGTTATTCAGTGAAGACACACTTATCTAGCAGCCGACAAACTCGTGTCGTGCAGACGTCCAGTCTAGAAGGTGTTGAGGGTGTCGCGTGTTATCACAGCAACTGGTGTGTTGTGTTTGTGTGTGTGTGTGTGTGTGTTGTGTGTGTGTGTGTGTGTGTGTGTGTGTGTGTGTGTGTGTGTGTGTTTGTCTCATATCTTGGACTTTGACACTTGTTTTGTCCTCATGATAAACTTTGGCTCTGTTCAGCCATTGTATAATTAAGTCAGACAGTGAGGGACCAGATATTGCATGTATTAAAATACCTGCAAGAATCAGGTTTAGAGAGCAGATTATAATCTAGTATGTTGTCATGTATCTGGATTGATTCATCATAATCTCATTCCAATTTGCAGCCTTAATTACAGTAATCTGCTATGGATAACACAGAATATGCACACTGCGGTTTATAAATGCATGTAAAGAATGATGATGATGATGATGATGATGATGATGATGATGATGATGATGATGATGATGATGATGATGATTATTATTATTATATAAATTATATCCGTGGGGTTATGGACTTCATTTAGAATATTATTAAAAAGTGTGCTTTTAAAACATATTTACTGGAAAAATGCTATGCAATAATAATCTGTTCAATGCTGCTGTTCATGTGCTTTGAATCATCATTTAAACAATTTAATTCAACCTATGACATCAGAATTCTATTGTCAGATATTTATAACAAAAGCAGCAGGGAGCTGTTTAGATTTTAGTGTAGATTTATCTCAAATATCAGATATATTTGATATTGCATTACGCAAGAATTGGTATTTCATGCTGCTGTGCTCCACCTATCTGAGAGTCATATTCTATTGCCAATACTTCCTTCTACTGAATTCCGAAACATTTGAAGAAATTAAATAATTATTCAGCATGTTTTGATGAACAACTGACCATTGTAGAGACACTCAGCAGTGATGGGAAGCCAGATACAAGTTACAATAATTTTCTTCATCAGATTAGAGGTGGCAGACATTAATTCTTGCTCTGAGCCACCCCAAAAGCACACACTTTTCATGTGCAATATACAAGCAAAGAAATATAGAACAGTCACTGAAAACGAAAGAAACATGTGGACTGCTGTGAATTGCATAATGAGTGTTACATATATGACTGGGGTTATGCAATGTAAGATAGGTAGAAATGCCACATAATGCTACTTTAATGAACAATTTTCAAACACCCTGAAAAACACCCTTTTTTCATAGAGAAAGACAGCACATACCCATATTTTCAAACATGGATGTGACACCGATTACAGAATGACGCTGAGGAGGCCTGTGGTGTTTTGACGTCTATCTGATCTATTGCTTGTTCAAAACAGATGCTAAAGCAAACAGCCCAATTGCAGACGCCCACAGTGAGACATGAAGTGAAAGAAGAAGGGAGGGAGTCGAGCCCCCTCCATTACAAACAGCCCCTAACAAAAGGTGACCACAAGCCAGTGTGTTTAGGCCTCTCACAGACAGACACTCTGAAGTGGCTCGTACAACAGCAAGCGCACAGCGCTGTCGAAGGCCACTGAAAGGGACTCTGCAGGAGGCAAACAGTGTACACAAGGCAAAGTGCATTAGGACTGTTTAATCAGCGCTTTACCCACATCAGCAGCTGGGAGAGGTCCAGGCTAATTGTTAAGCCATTGTCTCTGCCTTGCCTTTCCTGAAAGCACCTCTAGAAAGAGTGAAAGAAAGAGCAGGGGAGCTGCCATGTTTGTTTTGTGCTGCCTTGTTTCGTTTCCCATATTGTCAGTGTGCGCTGGAGGGCCCTCATTGTTCACTTGCACGAGAAACCCCAAAGCCCTCAAGGACACATGACCAGGAGTCAAAGGTTTTGTTGGGATTCTACTTGTGCTGATACTGCCTTGCATTCAACCTTTAATAATCCCTGTTGCCGAGAAGACAAAAGCAGTTTTGTTAACCTCATCGCAGGACTTTCATCCATGTTGTTACTAAAGGATGAGAATGTTTTTGATTCGAGTGTGAGATATTGTGGGGTTTCTCTCTTACACGGCCTCTTTTGAGATACAGTAGGTGTGGTATTTGACATGTTGTGACTGGTTGTCCCGTTCCTCAAGAGTAGGCCCACTGTCTGTATGGTTAGCATATCACAATCACATCTGCACACAATGCAAGAACAGCCTGTGTGTGTGTGTGTGTGTGTGTATGTCTGTACACAACCTTAAAGCTTTCATGTCTTTATTCATCTCTATAACTTAATACTGAAGTTTGAGTTTATGTGTAATATATCAGTAAACTGTTGGGAAGACAATTACATTTAATGTATTCTGCAACTGCATATGTACATACTTAAAAATCCTGGTTCTTCAAGTGTTCTTCTGTAAACAAAGGCTCTATATAGAACCTGAACACTCAAAGAACCTGAATACATTACATATGAATACATACAATACCTGCATGAATACATTCTTCAGATCGATGGCGAATATGCTGTAAAAGGTTCTGTGTTCTGTATAGAACCTTTTGGAAAATAGCACCAAAAAGGGTTCTTCTATTTTTACAAGTTTGACATTATAACAAGCACACCAGCAGCATGGAACAAGAATCTGAATAAAAATGACAAGAATCTCTGTCATTTATGAATGCACAGGAAGTTCTCGTCATTCTGCAAGAATACTGTAGCTCGGTGAGTATTAGTCGTTCACTTGACTTGAAAAGCGGCCATTTCAGGAATGATTCCATGTGTAGTAAATATAGGTCAACCCCCATGAATATGCATGATTTACTAACGCAACCCAGACACGCAGAAATCCAACAATTTCAAAGCAACCACTGTAATTTTATTTCTTGAACCTACAACTCAACCTAAATTTAACCCTTATTCTGACAGTAAACCTAAACTTAACCATAACCTAAACTTAACCTAATCCTAAATTTTAACTGTGAACTGAACCTAAACCTTACCCCAACCCTAAACCAAACCATAGCAGAATGTAAAATTTCAGCAGGAATTTTTATAAACTCCATACTAGGGAAAAGCAGCATGCTTGGTGATGCTGTTTTCTCAGTTCTTCTTTAAGTACATGCTAGGCTGGTTTGTATTTGCGTATTTGGCAAAACAGTACTACCAGCGGAAGGGAGGTCATTGTGAATCATAAAATATGCATGAATTAATGTTACAAAATTCTTGGGGTACATTTTAGTCATATATGTACATATTTTTGCAGACATTGTGTCACTGCTGAGGTGAACGGTTTAAAAAAAGACATTAAAAACATTAGTGCCCATTGCACAGTAGTATTTGTATCATTCTTCATACTCTACACGTGCGTACACATAAACGGTGTTCTGTTAATACCCTAAAGGTGCCAAAGGGTGTCACTGCAGTGCCACTGAAGAAACCCATTTAGAATTATATAAAACTTTTTAATGGATGGCAAAAAATGGCTGTTGTGACAACACAAATTTAAGGTTCTTTAGGGGAAACAAATGGGTTTTTCTATGGCATCTTTCAGTGAGTTGTTTTTGGCAGCTTTTAAAAATGTATACTAGCCTAAATCTTAATTTGGAGAATAAAGGGTATTTCTTATACACCATCGACAGATGCAGTTTTTCTCTTGCAACCTTTCCTCTACCTCGTTGCATGCTTCAATGGATCCATCAATGATGAGAGTCCTGAACAATCAGCATCACCAACGCTGGGGGATGGTTCCAAAAATCCAGATTAGCACTGTAGGGAATGGAATGGTATATTCTGAATGCAGTTAGCCTGTTAGGACGCCTAACCTAATCTATAGGGGGGTGGCACCAGAGCTGTTAAAGAGGACAACCCACCACAATGCATACAAAGAGCTTGCTATGGAATTGCACCTATGAGTTAAACTGGGGTGACAGCAACCCAAACAAATGGAGACTGAAACTTGTTGAATGGTGCTTGGCCCCCTCATGGCTACATATTTATTAAAAACAAAGGGACTGTTATATTTTTATATTTCTGTAAACAAAGCAAGTCATATTAATTACAAATGATTTTTTATGGAGAATAATGTAATTACAAATATACAAACAAGAAAAATGTAACAGCTAATTATTTTATCAATCAAAATATATATGATCATCATGATTCAATACTTTATATCCAAAAAATAACACAGTAACAGAAGAAGCTTCATGACTTTCAATGGAAGTCAGTGTAAAACATCTTATTCCAAGTCATTTTGGAGCATTATTGGTCCATTTATCACAATGTAAAGAACAATTGACTGATTTAAAATATGTGGAAATGTTTAATATAGTTATATATTTTTACATACGAATAAAGGTATTAATATACATAATAATATAAAATATAACTGTTAAATATGTGCTTGTTTCTATTTAATTATTTTAATGTTATATTCAAATCAAGCTGATGGAGAATTGAAATCAAAATTAAACAACTGCCTTGCCTTATGATTCTAAGCAGTTTAAAATTTAAAAAGGAACAGAAAGTGAGAATAATCCACACAGTCACAAATTGATTTTTGGACTGTCCTTGTATGACTTAGTATTGTAGAGACACTTCATTGAATTCACTCACTGCCTAATCAATATTTCACCGTACGTGACCCGAAGATCTCATTTTGCTGCTGTTATTCCTGTAAGAGGTTTTCATTTAAGTCACACACATCAGAAATGTACTACATTATACAATCTCTGTTTCCCTGATAGCTTTTAAACATCCCTCAAAACCACGGTTGGTGTATTAATAGAGTTTAATATAGAAAGCTGAGAATCTGCTTATCAACTTCAGGGAACCTTTGTTACATGTCTATTGACCTCCCTAATCTCTTAATTAATCTTTAAATCTGAATGTCAGAGGGGGTTCTTGAATCCCTAGTCAGGCCAAAAACTCTCTATTAGCCCCACAGACAGATTTACACTAATGACCAGCCACTTCAAGTGCTGTTTTTAATGGGGAAGAAGAGTCCACCTTTCCTGAATCTGTTACTAAATATTTTACTTTAATTTACTTAAAATAAATTGTCCCAAACCCATATTTCTGTTTTAAATTGAAAGAGATATACAGTATATTGTATATATTGTATATATATATATATATATATATATATATATATATATATATTGTAGATGAATAAGTACACATAAATTTCTGACCTTGAAACAATAAAACAATACTTTATTCCACGGTTGTAGCTGATATCAAAAGTTGGAAAATTTCTCTCTCACTGATCAGTCAGAGTCTGCAAGCAGGTTGAGCATGTACACGTGGACAGAGCTGTAAACATACACCAGAAGGCTATTTTGGCATTCAAACTGTGATTTAATTCAGTTGAAGATTATTGAATTTTAGGTGTTGAGCTGAATTACTGATAATGATGACACAATGACCATTGTCACATGTTTCATGTCTATAGGATACTCTGATCCGAAGATAGGAGGCCTAGAAAACAGTATGTAACTGTCTGCAAAGTTCAGATGATGGGTTCTAAGAGTTAACAACCACTTTGCCTAAGTGACAGGGTATCCAAATAGTTGTTCCTGGGGGCCCAAAATACAATATATGTGGTAGGCCATAGGACAAAGAGACAAAATAATAAGCAAAGAAGAATAATGTAATAAGTTGCATATGATATAAAAATATGTCCTCTTAATGAGGGAGGAGGTGGAGTCAGGTTAACTTTATGAATGGCCAAATCAATCTTGCTCATGGACCAATTTTGTCCACACTATGGGTAGTCCTGTTTACAGTGATGTGGCAGTCCCTTACCTTTTCACCAAACTTAGCTTTTCAAATGACCCTTCTACAACTAACTTCTAAGAACCTGCAGGCCAGTATAACCCAGTGGGAAGATTAATACTGTTATTCCTTGAATAATTTGGCTATTCTTCGCATATTCCAACCGGGCCAGCATGGTTTAACCATTAATGTTGATGTTTCAGTCACAGTAGCTTTGGTTGAGGGGTACCTGCAATAACAGAGGGCTTTGTCAGGTCAACTTAATCCTAAATGTGAAAAAGGCAATTCCATTATTTGGCACGGAGGCTGGTTTTTGCGGTGTTGCTTCGCTGGATTAATTGCCTGATCAGGGATTAGCAAAGAGAGGCTCCTTGAAGGAATTAGACCTTCAAAAACCTGCCACACAGTCTGCTTCAGACTGGGATCCCAAATCCATAAGATCATTATTGTAATGGGAGATGTCTCAGGGTTACAGAATACTTACAGGATTTATTTTCATAGAGAATTTCCTGTGAATTTATTCAATTTACTGAACAGTGATTCAAATATGAATACCAAGAAATTGTGTCTTAACGAGCTGTTGTTCATTTATTTCACTTTAAATGTGGATGGAATAATAAAGTAAATTCCTAAATATTTCCAAGTTGTATGAAGTGTCCAGAATCTGTGTCTGCAGTGAAATTAACAATATTAGATAGGCATAAGGTCATCCATGGCTCCCAGCAGGAGGCTAAACTCTGTGGGATTAGCGGGCCGGGGTCGGCTCATCCCTGGTTCGATTAGCTCATCTGTGCATTTGTCTGCGCTTCGACTATGTAAAGAGGCAGTTCAGATGGCTAACCTATGCATGTACAGAAGATCCCTTACTCTGGCTAATTCTCTCTATCTGCCAAACTCAAGCTGTGGCTATCAGATATGCACAGTAACAGACAGATTAAGAAGATCAGATTAAAGTTAGGCTGCTCTGATTCCAGGAGAGCTGCTGTATTCACTATGTACTTGTTGCATTCAAGACCAGGCATCACTGCAGGGAACTGAGTTAAGACTGTGTAATTGATCCTACGGGCCTGCTGTTAATGGTATAAATGCATTAGCCTCTGGTTTGAATAATGACACATATGGTGGCATTATTATGGTGCATTTGAGTATATATACTGTACATACTACATACTACTACACCCAATATGGGTTCTAAAACTTTTGACCGGTAGTGTACATATGCTGTTGTTAAGCAAGAGTTCACATCACAGCACGATTACTGTCTAAAATTATTAGCTTTACTGGTTTACAATCAACCACAACATTATAATCACCTGCTTGTTTCTGCATTTTTATCCGTTTACTGACCACACAGGTGCACTTTGTTGTTCTATAATTACACTGCTGTGTATTTGTTTCTCTGCATACCCTGTTAGCCTTCTTTCACCCTGTTCTTCAATGTTCAGGACCCCCCAGGACCACCCCAGAGCAGGTATTATGTGGGTGGTGGGTCATTCTCAGCCCTGCAGTGACACTGACATGGTAGTGGCTGTTAGTGTTATGAGTGGGTCAAACACAGCAATGCCACACACCACTACCATGTCAGTGTCACTGAAGTGCTGAGAATGACCCACCACCCAGTGAAGCTGATAAAAATGAATGCAGAAACAAGGAGGTGGCAAAATTGTCTGGATTAAAAATGGCATTTTGATATTTTCTGTTCTCATATTTAATGTTAAAAGATTTTTATTTTATTAAAATCAAGACCTAAAGCAAAGTTCAAACATTTACTGTAAGACATTTTATAAAGATAAAATGAAAAGATTATAAAATAGTTTATTCTGTGAACACGTGTCCCTCAAAAAAAAGTAACATCAAGTAACAGTTTTCAAGTAAATAAGGTTTATTCTAAATCAAGCTGATGCAGAAACTGGGGGTCTTTGGGGAGCATGTGTGTGTGCTAGCAACACAGTAGAGTTAAGCATTTGTGCTCTTTTTGTTGTGTCTCAACTATGCATTACTAAATTTTATTCTGTGCTTTTTTGTTAGATAATAGTATGACAGTATGAAAGAATTTTAATCATTAGAAAATAAATATGAAAGAACACATCATGAAGTGTTACATTGTGCTGATTATCAAGAAATAGTTGCGCACAGTAGGAATCAACCCATTGCAATGCTTAAATGCAATGGTGTCATGTCAGATTGTCATGGAGTCCCACATGGCAGTGGGTCATACTTGGTGAAGAATCCCACCTTTGTCTTGGTGGACAACCCACAAACCCATATGTGAAGGCACTGTGGTCAGGAGAGATATAATCTCTCCAGCGTGTGCTGGGTCTTCCCCAAGGCCTCTTCACAGTCAGATATGCCACAAAGGAGGTGTACAAGAGGCATCCGAACCAGATGACCAAACCCACTCAGCTGGTTCCTCTCAACGTGGAGGAGCCCCACCTGGATAACTGCACTCCTCATCATATCTCTAAGGAAGAGTCCAGCCACTCTGTGGAGGAAACTCATTTTAACCACTTGTACTTGGAATCTCATTCTTCGGTCACTACCCAAAGCTTGTGGCCATAGGTGAGGGTTGGAATGTAGATTGACCAAAAAAGACATCAAGGCTCAGAGTCTGTAACACTGTAGCTGCTGCTCCGATCTGCCCGTCAACTTCTCACTCCATTTTTCCCTCACTCGTGAACAAAATCCCAAGTTACTTGAACTCCTCCACTTGAGGCAGGAACTCATTCCCAGCCAGGAGTAAATTAAATTACTTTTGACATGAAACCAAATGATTTCCAATTATGTCCAGGCTTCAACTTATAAATCAGGACCATTCCATTCCTAAACTGGGGCATGCTTAAATCATAAGACCTTTTTTTTGATGAATAATATTTTAATGATTCACATATTAGACAAGTTATCATATGGGTGCATGAAGTGTATTCACAAATAATTCGATTTTATATTAAAGCATAAGAAGATAAAAAGGCTAGAATAAAAAAAATATAGATTAAGAATTAATATTCATGATTAATAACTAGATTTTTAGTGACATATGTTCTAAAGAAAGTTTTCAGCTTTACTCTATCACGGTTCACCAGCTATGCTAACCTGAAATTTATTATGGTTCTGTGGTCCAGCATAAATACACATCAAAATACTACAAATTTCAAGATTTGTTACTGAATACAGGCTAACACTCAGTCTTTCCAACCGTAGAGGAAGCTTCACACCGCAAATGTCTGTATCAGCTTTCAAACACTGGCAGACTGCAATTTTCAAAAACATTCCTTCGCTGCATACAGAGCTGTGTGTATAACTGGAAGTGACCCAAATGGTGTAAAAGCAATAACAGCTGTGTCCTCTTTTTTCCTGAATACAGCATAATAGAGCTGCTGATGTCACATGTACAGTGTAAAGAGATGCTATGTGCTCAACAAGCACTAGAAGTGTTTTTTAACATGACTAGTGCATGAGAGGCCTAAATTACAGAGCATCAAACTAATGGGAAATGGAACGTTCCAGTTCTCCTCGAGAGTCGTCACTGCAACAGGAATCTAAAAGAGGTGTGAGCAGTAGTACGAGGCTACAGTTACTGAGGAGCTGAATCCACTGACTACATGATACAGTATACACTATATGTCCAAATGTTTAAAATGAATACATATAGTTACTTTAATTTGCACTCATTGCTGAAACAGATGTGCAAATGCACTCACACACATTATTGCCAATAGAATAGAACTTTCTGAAGCAGATAAACATGAACCTATAGGCACCAGGCCTAATACTTTTAGGATAAATTTGGGAGTTGGAGATGAGGTGGGGTGGTGATCACCCAATAGTCTTACCTCACTGAAGCTCTTATTGCTGAATACAATCCATTATTAAATACTGCCTTTTATTCTTAATCAATAAATTTGGACACATTGATATTTGATCTTCTTTCTAACAATATACATGGATAAGTAATTAAATAACCTTTGCAAAAACAATGACAATTTGATGTGAATGAAAAAAAATCGTACTGAAGAAAAACATGTGGTAAATATTTGGAATTTCTGGATGGCTGGAATGGCTGAAATAACCACAATTAAACATTTCCTTTAACAGTCTACCAGTGTGTAACATTTACTGGGAGAGAGTGGTTTCCTACTCATCAGTGCAGAATTCTTTCAGTCATGTGATATTTGAGGGGTGTCTTGCATAGAAAGCCCATTTCAAATCATCCCACAGCATCTTGGTAGGATTAAGATGCAGGCTTTGTCTTGGCTATTCTAGAAATGTTTATTAATTCCTTTTGAGTCATTCCTTGGTAGATTCACTTGAATGTTTTGGGTAATTGTCATGTTGCATGGTCCACTATCGCATCAGTTTTTGAACAAATTGTCTCACATTTTCCTCAGTCACCCTCAGATACAGTAAAATATTCAACTAGGATTCTATGATTGAGAGCTAGCCAGGCCCTGCAGCAGCAAAACAACCCCAAAGCAACCCCAAACCATTTACACCTCCATGCTTCTCTGTTACTGTGTCCAAATAATTCAACTTTGGCTTTATTTCACACCACAGGTAGTGAGTGTGTGTGTGAGCTGGCCATGCTATGTTGTGGGTGTAAGATACCCTGCGATAGACTGGCTTGTACCCAATGATTCCAGGTAGATTCTGGATCCACCACGACCTTATTCAGGATGAAGGAGATAGGATAATGACTGACTGACTGATTTTACCTAGTAAGTTAGGTTTTCAAATGTCAAAGAGGTCATTGTCCCTGCAACACATTGTCATCCTAAATCTCAGAAACTGCAGAGGCAGTTATATACAAAATATACAGAGGCACACATCACTGTACTGTTGTTACCTCACACTGACCTTACTTTACTTTGACCTTATTTTGATCCTTTTGGGTCCTGTGGAAATTAAACGACAGTCTGAACTGCTGCTCCTTACTTACCCATTTTACAAGCAACTTCAGGAATTAATCCTGACAATAACAGAACATCACAAGTGGTGTTATGTGTCAATAGCAAGATAACAGACAGATTTGATCAGAAAATTGGCTGTACAGTGTGCTTGAAATCTGCCCATCACGCCATATCAGTACTGTGACAGTGGATTTTGGAGCCTGACAGATGAAAAGTTTAAAGTTATTTGGCCTGACAGAACCTCCCAAGGGATCACACAGACAGGTAGTCCAGAAATAAATACAGAAATGACAGGTGCTTTGTGCAGCTCTTATGACATTTGCACATTAAATTGCTCACTGTTTTTTTTTTTCAATGCAAAAAATGAACAGTATATACACTGTATATATCAATTACATATCTCACTGTTTCCACATTTTGTTATGTTACAGCCTTATTCTAAAACGGATTACATTTTTTTTTTCATTTTTTGCAAATATATTAAAAATAAAAAACACAAAAATATAACGTGCATTTACCAGCCTTTGGAAAGGAACACACTTGTTTATATAAGGTCCTATAATACACAGTGCATGGCAGAGCACAAACCAAGCCATGAAGTCTAAGGAATTGTCTATAGACCTCAGAAACAGGATTGTATTGAGACAGATCTGGGAAAGGATACAGAAACAAATCTGCTGCATTGAAGGTCCCAATCGGCACAGTGGCCTCCATCCTCCATAAACGGAACAAGTTTGGAACCACCAGGACTCTTCATAGAGCTGGCTGCCCAGCCAAACTGAGTGGTCATGGTAGGAGGGCCTTAGTCAGGGAGGTGACCAAGAACCCAAAGGTCACTCTGACAGATCTCCAATGTTGCTCTGTGGAGAGAGGAGAACCTTTTCCATTTCCAAATGATTTCTGCAGCACTATGGTAGAAGGCACATGACAGCCTGCCTGGAGATTGCCAAAAGGCACCTAAAGGACTCTCAAGAGAAACAAAAATATTGAACTTTGTGGACTGAAAGCCAAGGAAACCAGGCACTGTTCACCACCTAGTGAAAAACTTTCCTATAGTGAAGCATGGAGATATCTAAAAATGACTGTGAATTGATGCTCCCCATTCAGTTGATGGAGCTTGAGAAGTTCTGCAAAGAAGAATGGGTGAAACTTCCCAAAATAAGATGTGCTAAGCTTGTAGCTTCATACTCAAAAAGACTTGAGGCTGTAATCGTTGCCAAAGATGCTTCAACAATGATATAAGCAAAGGCTGTAAATACTCATGTACATGTTATATTTTTGTGTTTTATTTTTTAATAAATTTGTAAAGATTTCAAACAAATGTTTCTCACTTTGTCATTGTGGGGTATTGTGTGTAGAATTGTGAGGGGAAAATTAAGGCAGTAGCTAGTGTTTGAGTATATAGTATGTAACACGTAAAACAACAAAGTATACAATGCATAATCAGAACAGATCGTTTTTACCAACAGTGAATAATGATGTAGGTGCAGCTGCTGTAGCATCGGGAGATGCAGGAGATCGGTAGGATGCAGCTTTGCTTTATCGCTGTCTCTAAGAGAATGTGAATTTGGAGGGCAACATATTGACGACTGTCAAAAACACTTATGTCAAGGTCCTCATCCAGATCTGAACCATCCATTACCCTTTCCACACAAAACTGAATGTTGGTACATGACTCTCGAAATTATTTGCGAAGGATCTTAAATCATTTGCAATGGCTCTTAAAAAGCTGCCAGAAGATCTGATTTAAATGAATGAGTGTCAACAACCTGCAGATTGTAGCTGGCTCAGCTGCACAATGCTATCAATGGTCCACTGGACATAAGTGTTTTTGACAGTCATCAATAAGTTGCCCTCCAACTTCACATTCTCTCAGAGACAAAGGAAGTAAATGATGGATGTCCATCATAATTTCACCTCAGAATATAATCGAGGCTCACCTCCTTTTGGGACATGTTGCTGGCTCGCCAGCTGATCAATCTTGCTTTAGGGTGAAGATATGACCACCTACCTTATTAACATACAGAAGCAGAAACTTGTAAATGAATAGGTGCGGAAATAAATAAATAAATGAATGAATAAATAAATGTATAAATAAACCAATGTATACAATGGAATAAATAAAGGTATAAATACATAAATAAAAATGTAGAAATAGAGAAACAACAAAAATAATAAATGATTCATGGAAATGTATAAATAGTTTCATGATATTAATTACAAAAATGTATTTATTCATTTCATATTTATAATATTATTTATTAAATATATTATGTATTATATTCTTTTATTAAATATGCATTACATTAAAGATGTTTGCACTCCTTTATCAGAACTGAATAGATAATTAATTGAAAGCCCAATATTGCCCTGACAATCATGTATATGTGTGTATCTTCTGATCTCAAAAAGTAGATAAGGGTTTTGTAACTGTAATGCTATTATTATACTGTCAACAGTTGACATGACAGTAATCAAAACAGTTCATGGGAACAGAAATTTGAGAAATGTTGCAACTATAAAATAAGTCAATTCGGTTGCAATATTCTATGCTGCTGTCATATTTTAATGAAAAATCTCTCTGCTTCTGTCAGAACTCAGAACAAGTCCCTACACATTAACCAGTGGTGACGGCTGGCATATGCCACACAGCATCATTTACACACACCCCACTAGATCCATGTCATTCCCCATGCCTATCCAGTTCCGAATCACCATGCCGCTGTGGGTGTGGAGTGGCAAATAAAGTTTGACGTGCATCAGCGCCCAGTGCCTCATGCCCAAGCCCAAATGTGCAGCCGGGCAGAAATGCCTGTCGCTCAAGCAGTCAAACTGTGGGACATTAAAGGCCAGTGCTTCCCTGACAGGAGTCCATCCATCTCAGCACTGGGCACCGGGGGCTGGCAGTGACTGGTGTGAGAGAGGCCGCCACCAAAAGGAAAAGGCCAGTAGCCCCAGGGAATATGTCATTTGAATCCTATCAGAAAGCGCCACTCAATTCAGTTTGACAGCTTACATATGTGCAAAAGGCAATCCTGGCCGCTAGCGAGGATCCTTTAAAAGCACGTGAGAACACAAGCTAAAGGGGTGAGCTGAAATGTCAAAAGATAGATGGCTTTTTTGACTGTTTTTTAGTTCTTCTAATACCTGTTCAAGGCTTTCAGATCAAGTCATGCTTTGCAGTCAAATAGTTTCCATCAAGTTGCATCTAATGTGTGTGTGTGTGTGTGTGTGTGTGTGTGTGTGTGTGTGTGTGTGTGCATGTCCGTGTGTGTGTGTGTGTGTGTGTGTGTGTGTGTTTAAGGCTAGACTCTTGTAAATTCTACACTTGTCTCTGACTGTGTAAAGTCAGGTCTGATACACATTTAAATTTGAACAGTTGTGTAATTAGTTTTAAATCATAGCAATTCACTAGTGCCACAGAAAATGGCCATTTATTGTTGATTTGTGTTCGACGGGAATGTAATTGAGATTAAGAATTGTAAACAGGGCTTTTTCAACTCTCCAAGATGTTGTAGCACAGACTGTAGAGAGACCCTTGAACACTTTAAATAATTAACACTGTAACGCTTTTGTACAGCAAAAAAGTAACTTAGTCCTCCCTGCTGCTACCTTGTTCTTCATCTTTGCTGCCAAAGACCTCTAGCTGTCTTTCTGGAAACCATCAGTGTCTTTAACCTGACCTTCAGCCACTGAAAGTACAAGCCCTACCACATTCCCAAGACACCACTCTCCAAAGCCCGTGCTAAACCACTGCAAGGAGAATATACTGTACTCTCTACAACAGCAATAATTTCAGTAGAATGACCAGGTCGATTTCACCGTTCAAGATTCAGCTTAGGCCACAGCAGTGGACACGTCTTTGATGAGGGTGAGCTGTCAAATGTAAATGTGATGCACTCTGAGTGTCCTGGCCTAGATTCACTGAGGTGGAATAGCAGGGTGTTTCCCCTCAGGTCCTCCTGTCATGCCAAACAAGGACCACTGAGGAGAGCAGTAGACCTGTTCTTTCCACTCTGACAAGTGGGTGGGGACAGAAGGAAGAAGGGGTTCAAACACCCGAAGCAACCATCATCAGGGAGAAATCCATATTTTCAAGACTCTTTGGAGACATACCTCAACCAGTAATGGATGGTTCAATATTTGGGTTTATCTATTCCATAGCAATGAGTGCACAGCTTTCTATTGATGAAGCCCATTTAAAGAAGTCTTGCCTTTGCAGTTTCATTTGCACTGGTATTAACCCCTCATTTTTTCAACAATAAAACCTTAGTTGTGTTATTGTGTATATGCTGTTTAAGCTACCATTAACAGACTCACCTTTTTACAGAGTAACATTATATTTTCTTTATGAAATGTTGTCTAAAAATTGAGAATTAAACCCTATGTGGATGGGATTCGTTTTAACCGTATTGGCCGAGAAATGTAATTTTACTAAATTTTAGAGGATGATAACCATTCTTATAACCCACTTATATTAGTGCATATGAACGAGCCAGTATGCACCTTCATACACCGCCCTCAAAAGTGTGCAGCCTTTTTCACAATTTTGGCAGCATCCCTAGTAGGTATAAATGTTTGCCAAAACCTGAAGAACCTGAATTATCTGTGCCATACAAGACAAAACAAAATGCCCTCTTGACCATCTCAGTACTGAGAAATCCTGCTGAACCCTCTGTTTTCCACAGGATATGAGGGACTATTCACCCATATTCCGATTTGCAGAACTACTTTTACAGGTAAAATAGTCTGGAAATTTAACTGACACAGGAATGCACAGTTGGGAAGCATTACTGACATGGCACATTCAGACAGGACTAAAATTCTAAAAGATCTGGTAAAAATTACTTTCTCCCATCTCCCCATGTTAAACTAATCCTTCTTGAATAGGCCCATAGAAGAGAAAATGTTACTTGCGTGCCTGTTATGAGCTACAAATGTTTTGTTTTAAGCTAAGAGATGATTCAGAAATAACTAAGAGCACCAAGAGCAACAAGTTCGACTACCAATAACAATTTTAGCTACTGTTGACTTACAACAGTACAATGAATACCCCAGGCTATTCCTGCCTCCATCAGCTGTAGCTCTCAATTCTCCCCCACCCTTCTTCTGGAATTGGAGTGGTTTTGTTCTCTTCCCCTTAATAAAATCACTGCAGTCTTGTTGCAGGGGGCAAAAATGACGCCAGCTCTCAAGAGACAGGCATTGATCTAAGAGCTGGTGGATTCTGCCAAGCTTCCCATCTTGTCCCTGCTGTGTGGATTTTCCCCTTCACTGAGCGTGGCTCAGCCACAATCACAGAGCCATCTTCATTGGCTTGGAAACACAGTGAGGGGGTCAAGTACAAGTTCCTCTTTCAAACGACAGGAAACTTCTTGTGGAAGTGGGTTGATGGGTGGACTTAGGGCAATTAGATCCATGCAAAGTCAACATGCAATCAAATGGAGTCTTCATCTATCCGAAGTGTTTAATACAGTCCTGCTTATTTCAGAGAAAAAAAAAATAGTACTGGAGAAGTAGATCCATATTTTTGCACATGATTAGAAATCAGCTCTCCCTTTGTCAAAGCATCCAATATCCTGCTCTCTTCCTTTTGTTGCTGTGTCGTCCAGACACTTGAAACCAAGAGATACCCAAACACAAGAAGAATTTTGTAGTGAGAGAATGGCAGCTGGAAAGAAAGTGAATAATTGATGGTGAACATTGCAGGATGCAGTATTTATCAGTGTGGAGCTTGAGGCCTAGTATACAGAGAGGCTGTAAGTGGATCTTTGGGGGAAAGTGCAGCTGCCATTGTCCTCAGAGCGCTGGTGCTCTTGGGTGTGTGATACCTTGCTGCGTCTTATCGCTACTCTAGTGAAAGCAATATACTAGCCACAATGTTGCTGACACTGCACTCATTCACAACGACTTAATGGGGGCTTGAATAGAGACTGGAGAATGTTGACATGGTGGTGTCATGGAGCCACCAACACACAAACATATCAAGAACGTCTTTTCATGTCAATATTTCCTCCACCTGTTTCTTTTTGACATGTAACACAATTGATTGATAAAACGTGTTTTTCGTCTTGGTCTTTTTGATCATCCATCAAATTCTTGGGAAATTGATTGAAATAAATGTTAAGAGATAAAAACAAGGGCAGTTAGGAACATGTATCCTCTGGATACTAACTGTTGTGGTGTGGTTCTCAGGGTCAGTGGATTGACAGTATCAAAGAATTAGCAGTAGAAGATCTCCAGGGTCCTCTTGCCCTGAATTGTAAGCAGACACATTTTGAATGACAGTAACTTGCATGCACAAGAAACCCTTCCATTCAACCGTAAACTCAGTACAGATCTTTGTAATGGATCAAAACCTTTCCACGGCTAGGTGCCATTGAGTCTTTTTTGACACTTTACTTTGGTACAACAGCAAGTGCCATTTTACTGTGGCTCCTTATCTTAGAGTGCTGATCCATTCTATTTAGTGGGCTGTAACAGACCTTTGCCTTGCAACACAATACTAACAAAACTTCCTAAAGGTAAAAGCTGCTATCGCAAATCCTCAGGTAACAAACCTTTAGGTCTTTTAGTCCTCCTTCCCCTATCTCCCTTTCTTTATTTCATTGCGAAAGCGAAAGCTTATATCCGCCAAAACAAATGTTAAGCTATGGCGTGTGCTTGGCCTACAATAGGCAGGGATCAAGCTGCCTTCTTAGCCCACATTTCTCGGTGGAAAGCTGCAGCTCTGGTTACTCCCCATGCTCCTTCTTGTTTGCCATTAAATATTCTGCAGCGATATAGAGCGGAGGTGAACAGGCTGCCACTCACTCGGGATAAAGCAGTGGGCCCAATGTGACAGGTAAACAGTGAGAGCGAGAGGCACAGCTAGGGTTACGGTTCTGCTGAAGCTGTGCCACCCTACGGCTCCAGTTCCCCACAAACGACATGGGGAGGGATCACTTTACCCGCGGCTGCCACATGAAATGGTCCGGTCCAAGTGCCCTGCCTGCCTCTGTAATGGAATGATTACTTATTCATGGAAAGTCGTGGGGAGGGAGCAAGGTGTTTTGAATGGGGGTCCTTGTTGTCGGTGGCGGTGCAAGCCACGGCTGACATAAGGGTATCTATTACCTGCCCATTCTATAGGCCTGGCCCCCCTGTTGCCTGAAATGCCAGAGCTGGGCTCAGCTCTGCCTGGGAGAGGGAGATAGACCTGGAATGCAGATAGTTGATCTCAGTCGCACCCCTCACTCTTAGTGTCGATTTCCATCAAAAACATCCCAGACTGGACACAAATTTTTGTTAAGAGTTCCCCATCTCAGGGCATCCTTGTGGTGGTAACAGTGAGGGAAAGAGAGATCCACCTTTGTTTCTAGGCTCTGACACAGCAGCCAGCAGATGGATGGATGGCAGGATGACTTTATCACACTCTCTCCAGCCCGCACAGGTAGCCTGACACCTCACTATCAGCTTGGGAGGATAGAAGCTTGCTCTGTGCTCTCTCTCCTCCATTGCTCCAAACACCACCTCTCTGACACCAGAGAGTCTGTGCCATGTTTTGACCGTGTGAAATCTCACACTGCCTGCTACTTAGAGGGCACAGGGCCCCAGCCATGCTGGCACAGGCAGCCATGCCAGGGTGTCCAAGCTGCCCTGTTGTTCTGTTCCAGCACCATCTTATTCCAAACGTGAATGTTAATCAGTATACAAGACACCTCAAAACTGACCCCAGGCACGCATAAGGATACCCTTTACCAACACCCACACGAGCAGCCTTCATTATCCAGGTCCCAGCGCTACCATTCCACAAGGCACCTGTCTGTAATTCTCCCTCCATTCAGTATTTATCAGCCAGCCCTCTCTCTCTTTGCACTGCTGCAAAGCCGGCCGAGCGCTTTAATTAAACTGGAGCCACACATCAAAAGCTGCATTCAGGCACGTCAATCAACATCTGCAGGACAGGGCTGAAACTGGAGTCTCAGTCACTTCCCCCTTCTCTTCTTATCGCACACAGTGGGGCCAGCACCCTCTGCTCGCACTGTAACAGTCTGCCGATTGGCAGGAACGTGTAACTGAAGTCACCTCGGAGTCATTGTGCTGGTTGTAAGCAATATGTTGCACTGTGTGACGGTCGAGTACATTAACACAGATTCTTTTCACTCTTGCACCCGTGTTCGTCTACTGGTGCTTGTGTTATGAGCCGTTTGATTTCCAGCAACTCCAGGCCAAAAGCTTGTGGAGGTGGGATGGGGTTTTCTTAATCACACCGGGGCCAAGTGTAGGCCTACTGTTACTGCGGCCTAATCCATCTTGAATGCTAATCACGAATGAAGAGTAGTAGTGGTTGCAAACTCTGGGTTACAGGCACGTCAAAGGTTTTCTACTTTGTTATTCAACTGCCAAGTTCCCTACTGGATGCACTGAAGCAGCCTACATTGCAATCATTTGCAAAAGATGTTCCATAAAACGGAGGATCACAAAATAATTAAATAAATGAAATACACATATTTTTCAGTACCACCAGAAATTGCATATTGAAGGGAGCTAAACAGGTTTCCTAATTAGAAATATAGGACCAGGCATAGTTTTGGTTGGCGTGTGGTTTACATTTAAACAACACATTAGTAACAGTAAAAATGTAAATGTTCAGGCCGATTAATTTAGTTCACTTAGAGCAGGGGTGTCAGTCTTATCCACAAAGTCTTATTCCACACACGCTGAAGCAAACATGATTCTACGTGTTTAATCAGTTGGTCTCTGTCTTTAGACCTGCAAAAACCTGCAGCCACACTGGCCCTTTATGGATAAGTTTGGACACCCCTGACCTAGAACCATTACTTTAAATGTAGTGGACCTTGCTGACATCTAGTGGCCAAAAGTATTTGCTTAAAGATGTTTTCAAACACATGTATTTGCAAATTATGGTCCTGTAAGTAGCTCTATTGTTAGGAATTGAATGTGACCAGAAGTACATAGCAGCCCGTTTATCCCAGTACAGAAAAATATCCTTTAATTCAAGTTGCCAAACACTAACTGCAACCAGTTTGGAAAGAGACAAATAAACACAATACAATTCTATGCATTGATTTCTGTGCTGCTATCATAAAATGTGAGGGACAGAAATCCCAGACTGTAAAACTTTAAGGAATAATTTCTAGCTGCATGCAAAACTGCACAAAGGCTCTTAACAATACAGCAAAATGATCTCCAGAAGTTAAAGCATACGTTTTGATGGGAAGGTTGCCGGTTTGACTCCCTGAACTGGCAGTACATGACTGAAGTGTCTTTGAGCAAGGCACTTAACTCCCCAAATTGAATGCAATGTGTGCAAGCACAGTCGGTCAATGTGCATGTGTATTTTTGCATTTATCTGCCAAATGGTATCTCAATGAGAAATACCTACATGCCACTCCACTTTTAATCAAAGTGAAAAAGTGTGTAACCACTGACTTATAACTGAGATACACAAAAAATGCTGCAGGTAGTTTGTTCAGCTGACTACCCAGGTAGCATTTAATAGTAGTTGGGGATACATCTCACATTAAGGTCCTTTTGAAGGGAAAAAAAAACCAACTTGAATGTTGATTCTGGTGTGGTGCCCAGTTTACCAGTGTTCAAAACACCACATACACTGCTTTTGCAGGTATTTTATTATATTATTAGTTTCTTCTTTGTCTGTACTGTAACAATGCTGCTGCTGGAATCTTAATTTCCCTGAGGGAATCCTCCCAAAGGGATCAATGAAGTTATATCTATCTATCTATCTCTATCTTCTAAGCACACTACAGAACAGTGTTCTCAGAAAAGTTCATCTGCAAACAACCACCAAAATCAGTTCCACAAAACACCACATCAGTGAATAAAAATGTATAAATTCATTCATCCAATTTTATAAGTATAGAAGAGTCTGACGGCTGGACGTTTACATCTTTTGAGCTGTAGTATTTCATATGGCCACTAGATGTCACTGTTGGCCTATTATTATGCCTCTCCTGTCAATGTCCACGTTTCCTGAGTGAACATCCTAACTATGTCCCCTAATTTACATAAAAGAGCAAAAAGATATTACTAAACTGTGGGCTTTGGCAAAATATCCAGGCATATCAAAATCCAGGCACTGTTCGCTCTGTAGCAAATAATACTATAAATGTAACTGCTCAGATAGTGAGCATATATCAGTCCACCAACTTGATTAGGTTGGCAACCCACTAACTGCCACTGCTGGTCCACCCTCACACCACTGGAATATTGTTCTGCATACAAGCTCTAACTAGTTTTTAATCTCCTAAAAACAGATTTGAAATGCACAGAGACTTTTATTTTAGAAAATAAACTAATTAAAAAAGACTAATTTTACAAATAACTGAGGGGAAATAGGTCTGATAATAGGTCTGTTTGTTTGTTTGTTTTGTTTTTGTTGTTTTAACATTGTTGACACTGCTAGATGAAAATTATTAATAAAAATTTAAATAATTAAAAGTCTTCTTAACCAATTTTGCCATCAGCAAACCAACAGTGGTTCACTATCCTCTTGCTATCTGGTGATTACTTATGTCCTCACTCCTTGTCATACAATCAGTCTAGATGCAGAGTTGATTTTTTTTTTTTAAACACATGCTCTCCATGATCCTCTGGCCCACCTGGAGAAGCAGGGGAGCTACTCTTCATAGACTTCAACATCAGATTTACACCATCCTTCCCAACAGATTGGTGACAAAACTGGCCAACCTGGGAATATCCTTCTACATTTGCTTCTGGATCAGGGACCTCCTGACAATCTGCACCCAGAGGGCGATTGTAGGCCCCCACATCTCATCAGCCATCAGCCTCAGTACCGGTTCTCCTCAGCCCTCAAGCCTGTTACTCTACACCCTCTACACCCATGATTGCATCCCTACACAACCCAGGAACAGAATTAAGTTTGCTGATGATACCACTGTGGTGGGGCTTATCACAGGGGGGAACGAGGTAGAATGCCTTTTAGTGTGGTGTAAAGTGACCAACCTGATCCTGAACACCACCAGGACTAAGGAGATGATCATGGACTGTAGGAGGAAAAGCCACTTCCCTGGAGGACTTATAAGGCTTAGGATGGCACATAACCTTATCAGGCACACATCCCATCCTGGTCACTCACTTTTTCAGCTGCTGCCCTTGGGCAGACGTTACAGGACATTGATGGGCCAGAACAAACAGACTCAAAAGTTGTTTTTATGCCATAATTGCACTAATCAATGCATACCTGAAACAACACACAATGTACATAATTGTCTGTTTGACATTTTTCTGTTTGTAGTGTCTAATGTTTGTGTTGCACCTTAAGAATTTTTGCACTTTCAAATTTCTTGCATAAACTAAAGGTCAGTGTGCTGATCTAGGATGATATTAAGGATTCATTATAATAATTTCCAGCTTAATTTGCATTCGCTTATTGACCCTTTGTGTTGAGTCTTTTCAACAACTGTAGCATGTAGTTTAGAAAATGAGTGTGAACAATGTTGAAAAAGGCTACTGTTCCAAATGTTAGACACCAAGCAGGCCAACAAAGTTAAGTGTCCTGCATACCACCAGCAAACCCCCTATATTGTCAGTGGATGCTTTAAAAATTATTGATGTTTTTTCTTTATTTATTATTGATATTGCAAAAAAAAAAAAAAACAGTTATTTTGATTTCAGAATCAAACACTGAATTACCTTTTATTGGTGACTCTGCTTTTGCTGACTGGTTTAAAGCACTGGGATGGGCCCCAGCAGAAAAGCATTGCCTAGAATTGCATAGCATTTAACATTGTAACAAGAGCTTTTTGTCATTATTTTTGTCCTTTCTGCAGTCCTATCATTGTCCAGTCAGCATGATGTGCTGTTGTATTAGATGAAGAGACTGTAACAGAGTCCTGCTCCCCTCATATGTTTCACCATAATGTTTGGCTCATCCTTGACTGTTGCGAAAACCACATGCATGGTTTGCTCCAGTTAGCTGTTCTCTGAATGATGCTTTAGTAAATCTGCTAGTATTTGCTTTTTGCCTTTTAAACTTGCTTCCATATTCTCCAAAAGTGGCTAAAGCATTTAGTCTTGAAAGGCTTTTTACCAGTGGGCCGGGTTGGTGTACATTTTGAGGGTTTGAATGTAATGAGCCAATACCACAGTTTAGTTTCTAATTTTAATTGCTGACATAAATCCAAAAATAAGTGTAATTTAACAGGATTTAAATGCAGGAATCAAACAGTAGAAAATTAATATAAAATGCATTACATGAATACAGTTCTATGTGAAACTATTACAGTTATAGAAAACAGTTGTGTTACTCAAACACAGAGCTGTCAAACCTCACACAATCGGCTGCAATCTGTTTCTTTCATGACACATATTTTACCCACCCCTTGATCCCCTCGCTCACCCTGCTCTTGATTTCACTGTTTAAACACCCTGTGAACGGGCAGCATTGCCTTTTGGAGGAGTTTATATAAGCCAGTCTCTCTACTTCTCTTAGACTTGAGTGACTCTGTATGGCGATAGAGAAAAAAGGATGTTAGGATGATAAGAGTTTGTTGCTGATAGGGTGATATTAGAAAATTTGTATTAAATTATTATAATCATTGTTATATAATTATATTTAAAAAGTACTAATGAAGCAAATGGTTTCTTTTTTCTAGTTTTTGGTCAAATAAACATCCAGAAAGATGTTTCCCCCTCTCCCAGCCTCCTCTAATTGGTTCAATCCTGCCCCCAAACCAGGGGAAGGACACTTGCTACTGATGAATTGCACATGAGCAGGTGTAGCAACATGTCTCATCTTCCTAAAGAAGTTTAACGAAACAGAAAAAAGACACGAAAAGATAGTATATCACCCAACCTTGGATCAAAAAATGAAATAAAAAATAGAAATACAGAATATTAAAACAAACAAAACATAAAAATCTATAGTACAGTACAGGTGTCCTCTGTGGACAGAGAGGTGCTGCAAGAGAGGAAATAAGTCATAAGTGCAAAAATGTGCCTACAGTTTGACAACATTTTAAACTATATATGTTCAAATGTTTGTGGACACCCAAATACATTCAACAACTTTAAGTTGCATCCATTGTTGACAAAGATGTGAAAATGCACACACAGCTTAGTAGAGAAATATTGCCAATAGAATAAGACAGTAAAAAAATTAACATGGATTAAAATGAATATATATGATTCTCTATACTATGTGAATTTCTTTTTATATTTATGTTATTCATTACTACTAAGAGGATTGTCTGTCCATTTTCTGTCTGAAATGATATTTAGAATGTTTTGAAAAGTTCGCCAAAGGTCCTCTTTCAGAAGAAGATTGAAAAAGTATAAAGTTTTGGAATAAATGTTGCGTTTTAAATGGAAATCAAGGTCACAGAGTCCGGAGAATAATAGAGAATCCAAGGTGTTATGTCCAGTATGAAGGTTACATCTGTGATGGTTTAGGGTGCCATGTCATTTGCTGACGTGGGTCCACTGTGTTTAATCAAGTCAAGAGTCAACACAAAGTCTATCAGGAGATTTTAAAGCATTTCATGCTTCCATCCAGTATTATCCAGCTGCAGACCTACAGTACAACACTCTCAGCCCCTCACTGTCAGACACACACTGTCATTCACATAGACGTACACCTCTATTAGTCTGAATTGCAGTCAACGTTTCTTACCCTAACAAAAGAACTGTAATGACATTTTTGAGTACTAAAGTGAACAAATTACATAGTAATTCTGCTTTCAGGTTCAAAGTGGGGCAATGGATTTGTGCATTGTTTTGTTGACTATGATATAACGGTGCTATGATATAACTGTGCTCTTTGAATTTGAAGCCCACAGAGTTTGGGGTATTTTCAAGAGGAAGATGAGAAACATCTTACCCAGAGCTGAAGGCCACAATCAAAGCAGCCTGGATTTCAGTAATATCTCAGCAGTGCCACAAGCTGATTCCCTCCAGGCCACACTGCACTGATTCAGTAATTTGTGGTAAAGGAGCCTCATCCAAGAACTGAGTGTATAAATGCACATACTTGAAGTTGAACAGTTGTGATTTGTCCTGTTCCATTTGACCTTAGGAAAAAATCATGTAAATAATTTGAACTGAATTACTGGTTGTCATGAGCTGTAAGCCATATGCAAAAAAATATAAGCTCACACACACACACACACACACACACACACACACACACACACACACACACACACACACACACACACACACACACGTGTGTATATATATATAAACATGGTGCATCATCACTGTAGTGTGTTGATCTCTGTACCAAGCATTTGTGAAATCCTGCCTTGAACTAAAAACTAGTACATTTTATCTCCTGTTTTATCTAGTGAACAGGTGATGTGTGACTGATTTCTGACCTTTGCACATGAATTGAAAACTGATATTGCACAAATACACGCTGATATTTCATGACAATCAAACTGTTTGCCCAACAGTTGGATCTGACTGTGCTGTCTACATGGCCGGTTGGGCTGGACTCAGAACAAGGCTCAGGACAAACTTTTTTTGTAGAGCCACATTCATACAGACCAGTGTTCCTACAATGTAGTCCTGCTGCCTGATTTAACAAATCAGCTTATTAACAGGTGGTTTCAGTGTTGCAGAGCTGGTGTGTTAAAGTGTGAAAGATATTGCCAGACAAAGATATTTCCAGACAGACACCGGAGTGAAAATAGTGCAGGCCCTCATCACCCCACCCTACCTATCTCCTATCACCTAACACTCATAACATCCCTTTTCCCCTCTCTCTATATATGTTTTAGAACAATCAGTACCACAACCTTGGTACTTGAATAGCACTTCAAGTCCTGATAATCTTAGACCCCCCCCCCTTATAGTTTACACTCAACCTCCTTGTGCTTGTGTCTTTTTGAATACACAACCAATTTAACTCTTAGAAAAGTAGGTGACATTCATACATGCTTGATATTGATATTTTCAGGAGCTCCTGGGCTCCTCAAATTTGCCTTGATTTGACATAATTTAAATATTTGTATGAATTTGACCATTTATTAATCAAAAATATACATTTCTTATAAGCACTAGAAAAAGCTTTACTTAGAAATCCTGTAGGGATGACAGATCATTTTTGTGCTGAAAATGGAAGACTTTTACAGAGTTACAGTGCCTCATGAAAATATTCACCCACATTTTTCATGTTTTGCTACCTCACCAACTGGAATAAAATCGATTAATTAAATGAATACATCATTTCATTTACAGAACATGTCTATAACCCTAAATATTTTTATTTTTTTGTGTGAAGTAAACAAATAGGACAAAATTACAGAAAACTTCAGTGTGCATAACTATACACCCCCGAAAGTGAGTACTTTGTAAAGTCCCCTTTTGCTGCAATTACAGCTGCAAGTCCCTTTGGATACATCTCTATGAGCTTGCCACAATTTGCCACTGGGTTATTTGCCCATTCCACAGACCCAATTGGATCAAGGTCTGGGCTTTGGCTTGGTCATTCCAATATATTTACCCATTTCCACTTAAACAACTCGCAACAAGTTTTGCTTTAGCAGTATGCTTTGGGTTATTGTCCTGTTGGAAGGTAAACCTCCATCGGTTCAAATCAGACCAAAACAAAATCCCTGTATTTAGCACCATCCACTTTCCCTTGATTCTGACCAGTTTCCCAGTCCCCACTGCTGGAAAACATCCTCACATCATGACGCTGGCACCACCATGTTTCACAGTTGGGGTTTTTCTTGGTGGCCAAAAAGTTTAATTTTGATCCCATCTGACCAGAGCGTCTTCCTCCATAGATTTGTGTCTCCCACGTCACTTTTGACTTGTACTTCTCAGCAACTTTTCAGCAAACTCCTTGGATTTCATGGTGTTGTTTGGTTAGTGGTGCCTCTTGCTGAATGGTGTTGCAGCTTCTGACAGCTAATGTGACACTTAGATTGCATACAGATGGACTTCATTTCACTAAGCATGTGACTTCTGAAGGTAACTCGTTGCACCAGAACTATTTAGGGGCTTTTGTATATGTACTATTTTACTTCACCAGTGCAAGAATATTGTGTACAGATGCATCACATACAATTCAAATAAATAAATAAATAAATAAATAAATAAATAAATAAATAGGGGTGAATACTTTTGCAAGACATTATATTTGTAATCATTAGAATGACAAGGACATTTTTAATAAATTCTTCAAAATATTTGACAACGATCTGAATAACATTGTTATTCATGTTAACATGTTAACCTTCTCAGAACTTGTTCTGAAATGTGAACACTATGTGATCAAAGAAAGAGTGCAAACAGTCCCTTCTCATTTTCTTAAATAACCCAATATCTGGGTCAGTGACATCGTTAAGCCCACCTCCTCTCACTGATCAGTTGGAGTCTGTATGCCCTGGAAGGCTCCTTTGGCTTTTGAATTTAATTCAGTTGGAAATTAGTGAATTTTAGCTATTTTCCAAGCTTGATTACTCACAGATATTTCATCAAACAATGATAAGACCATGGTTATAGTGCACATCTTGTAGTTTGTTATGGCATGTATCTCTTTGCTATGGTATCATAGGTTCCTCTGATCCTTAGATATGAAGCTTAGAATGTTGTTATGTAACTGCCTGCAAAATGCAGATCTTAGGTTCTAAGAGTTATAGTAAGCCTTGCACGTAACAAGTCTATTCAGAAATGCTCTTTTTAATACAGGGTACTGTGGGGGTCATTCCAAAAGCTTAAGGATGAGATGTGATCAATAGTGGTTTTGAGCTATACTTCAGATCAATGTCATGTGTAGACGCCAATTAAACAGATGATTTGACATTAGCTGCTATTCTGTAGAATTCATTCTTCCCACCCCTGCAGTACTGCCAGAAACTTGATACCTCCAATGGGGTTTCCTTGTTATCACTCTTTCATGAAGATAATATTTATGCAGACAATGCAGCTTAGTAGAATTCTTCATTACCATCATCATTCAGCTTGGTTTTGGCAGTCTGATTTGCAGTTCTTTAAGAACATTTTGCACTGTAAAAACTGCAAGTTCAAAAACCCCTCATTCAGTCTTGATCAGACAGTTTTTAAAGAGTTGCTTAGATGAGCCCAGGCTTGATGAATGTTAATACAACCATTTCAGAGTCCGAGAATTCAACTGAGAGCTGACAGGGCTGATTCGGTATCATTCTTTTATTGCATGTGGACAATAAATGTTTTATATAAACTGTCACTGAAGTTGCATCTAGAATATTACAAAATAAAAAATGCAACAGGCATTACTATCACTAAATAAGCTGTGTAAATAACAAATTTTTAAGACTGACAAACACTATTTTGCCTAATTTAAAGAGCTGTCTGGGATGAAACACCCTTTGTAACATCAATATGAATGGGTGGAGCTAAACAGCTGTACGAAGAATAGGCGGGTTCAAGTCCAAAACTGTACATTTGAAAATAGTAACTAAATATTTTTGCAACTCAATTTATATATATATATATATATATATTTTTTTTTTTTTTTAAATATATTATTTATAATATTAAACATATTATTTATTTAATTTTATATTGAAACATTTATGTTTTCATTAGAAATGTGGAATTACAGTGACAGTATGTCCTAGAGAGGGGTTTTAAAAAGAAAAATCTTATAAACAAAACCAGTCAGCATATAAAGATACTTTCTGATTATGAAGATGACCCTGTCATTATTAAGTACAGACATGATGGGTAAATAACATTGCCAGGAAAGGAGCGTTTTAAATGATTTAGGGTTGATATTCACACTTAGTCTGACTCTTTAAACCTGTGTGATTCGGGATCTTAAACCGCCTGATGCGCCTTTAATGCAAAACGGCTTCGCTCGGATCAGGCCACACTGGAGACGAGCACGTGGACACGGGCGACTCCTCCATTCATTGGTCACACCTTCTTTTCTCATTTGCATGGGCGATCCCGCCCCAACGGCCGCGGCGTGAGATCTGATTGGGTCTCTCGTGCGGCGTGAGTCGCTGAGCGGCCAAGGTCAGAGGTAGATGGCCAAAAGTAACCCCCCTTCTCTTTCGGCATCACACCACCGTGATGTTGCTGTCAAAGGGGCCAGAGAGGGAACCGATCAGGCGGCTGTGAAGGACTGGTTAGAGCGGGAGGACGAGACGGAGCGAATTAAAGCAACACAGCCGTCCGAATCAGCGCTGCAGGATAGCTTGCCGACTCCTATTGCACGGTAAGCGGATGAGGCTACGTTCCAATATTAGCGCATGTGCCCTAAGAAGTACACTTGGCCAGAGCGTCGGGTACAGTACGGCTACAGACTTGCATTGTAAAAGGGGGCATTCTGCTGTTCACTCCGATTAAACTTATTTGTTGTGTTGACAGAGAGACGGTTACTCCGTAGAATTATAGCAGAGGGGTCATTCGCTGCCCGCATCCACAGCAGCCGTTAGGCGGCCTAATTAGAGCGTAAGGATGCTTATCGGAGCGCGCCGCGCACACTACCGGCTTTAGCATGGTGGCCGAGCAGAGCCGAGGTTCTGCGGCACTGTGGAGCTGACTGCTAATCAGTCACTGTTCTCCAGTGTCCAAATCACACATTTCATTTAGGAGGAGGAGTTGTTACTGATCTGTAAAGCGCAGATGACCTGAACAAACAAACCCTTCTTATTGCATTTCCATCGTCCTGTTAGTGTTACACACGCCTGTCAGCTTCGCGTGTGTGTGTCTCTGTGTGTGTTTGAGTTAGAGAGAGAGAGAGTATGTGTGTGTGTGTGTGTTTGCGTTAGAGAGAGAGAGAGAGAGAGAGAGTGTGTGTGTGTGTGTGTGTGTGTGTGTGTGCGTGCGCGCGCTGACTAGTTTGTCAGGTTGAGCAGGCCAGTTTTAAGGTGTGCCTGGTGTAGTTTCTGTGTACAGTGATTTGGGAAATTGGGAAAATATTTCATTATTAATAGCAGAACAGAATTATGAGTGAAGACACAGAGACTGAACCTCATCAGTCATGTAGACTCAGCTGAGGGGAGGTGAGGACATGGGTAAAGTAGCCGATTCAGAGGTAATATTGAAGATACTTTACTCACTAAAGGTAAAATTAAAGAATATCAGGAGAACGGAGTTTGCTCAATGCTCTTCTTCTCTTTTGGTCTCCCTTTGGTGGAAAAGTGAGAGATGAGAGCATCAGTAAAGCAGGCTGATCATAACCACCATAATGAAATTAAAACCAAAATGTGAATGTAGTAACAAAAATTAAACATCTGCAGAAAATCCTGCATATTTTCAATGGCAGTATATTTAATATGTTGAATGTACGCACAAATAATTGCAAACATTTCTGGAAGTTTTGTTTGTTTGTTTGTTTTTCAGTGTAAATGTCACATTTCAGATGTGCCATGTAAATATTACTTGTTTGCTACTGTTTGATTTTAAAGCCCTTTCATTAGTTTATAAAGCACTTGGTTTAATTTTGGTTTATGAAACAGGAAGGTCTCTGAGATCCTGCAGTGGCTCTCTCTTAGTTGTTCATCCAAACCACTGGAACAGCCTTCCAGTGGAGCTGAGAGCAGCTGAAAATATGTACATATTTAAAAACAAAAATTAAAACCTTCCTATTTAGTCTGTCTTTCATGTCCTCTTTCATAAACTTATGTTCTTAACATTCAATATTTTAGTTATTTTAATTCTGTCTATTTTTGTATTTTATTTACTTAATTATTTAATTCTAACTTTGATCAGCCTTACTTTTTATTCCACACTGTTAATTTTACATTTTTCCTTTTTGAACCTTACCATTAACTTTTCTGACTCTGGAATTTTGTCTACAACAGCACTTAAAATCAGACCAATATGAATGACTTTTTTTTACGCCATAAGCAATGATTTATTCATTTGTTGTGTCTTTTTAAAAGTAAAACAAAGGTGGAAATCTCTTTTAAACACAAGTATCTAAACTAGCTAAATACATTGTAACTGAATAAATAAATCACTTACATAGCTTAACAATTAATCTTGAAATCTCTCTGTCTCTAGTATTTGGAGCCTGCCAGTGTCGCCCAGCCATGGCAGAGCAGGACCCGCCTGTAGAAAAGCCTCCGGCTGGCCTGGCTTCTCACTTCACCATCGGCTCCGTGTCTGAGGACAACTCTGAGGACGAGGCTCTAAGCAAGGTGGAGCTGCCTATAGAGGACAAAGAGCGTTCTCTCTCTCCATCCTCCATCAGCTCAGACAGCACTTACGAGATGGGCTTTGAAAGTCTTGACGGACCATTGCACAACATGAGGTCAGGACTGGGTTCAGATCTTTTCCTAATTGTGTGGTATGTTGCAAAATATGATTCAGATTTCAGAATTTATAAATCAGAATTTTGAAAGACTTTTTAAGATGAGGGTGGTTTGTAGTATTATGGAACACACTGGTCACACCGGTCTTTGAATCATAAAGCCATTAAAATTCTGTCTTTAAAAACTGAAAAGAATTTGGGCCATTTCATGAACCCGGTGCTGTGTTTTTATAGAACAGTGGGTTTTATGAATAACCCAAGAAACGAGGTCACTAAGTGTTTTTCTGAATGATAAGACTATTCAATTAAATTGATTTATTAATATTTATGCCTTTAGATGTTCAGTCAAAGTTGGTCTTAATCAGGTTCAAGGCACATCTTTTTTGTGTGCCATCACGTATTTCAGAAATGCAGTAACAAGGAAGGTCTTGGAGCTAGATGACATAAATGGTAGGTGGGCAGGGGTGTGTTGGATGCAGGAGACCATTATATTATTTGTTAATATCATTTTTGTATGCCCAAGGGGTGAAAGATTATGTAAAAATAAGAAATCTGTCTTTCAAATGATATAATGAATTATTATTAATGAGCACATGAACGTAAAAGATAAATCTATCCATCTCTCTGTCTGTCATTTCTATAAGGTTGACTTTAAAGGACCCAAATCATGGAAAACATTGTTTGTTTTATAAATGAAACGATTTGAAGTCATTTGTAAACATTATTACAGTTATGTTATGAGCAGATTACTGTCTTAAGTGAAATGTTTCAGTTAAAATTTTACAAAGTTACATTTTTAGCAGCTTGCAAAGAAATAGTATTAGATTAGTATCAGTATGGACCAATCAAGGTACCAGCATTGATATAGACACTATAAATAACAATGTAACATGGTATTCTCATGGTATTCTGCTGCCTCCTATAGTGAGTGATAAACTATGCTTTAATATATTGGGCTATTGCAGTCTGCAGCAGTCATTTCCTTGTCGCATTATAAACACTGTTAAAATGTGGGCTCTCCTAAGTTCACTGGGCAGTGTAAATGTCCATGAGGAAATCTAGAGGCAGCAGTGTAAAATGGCAGACCATGGGTTCATGGAGGTGAAGTCTCCCACATTGGCCCTCTCGCTGGTTCTCAGTGTGTGTGAAAAGCTTTGACTCAGTGCTTCTGCCCACAGCTACACAGGGTCTTTCTGTATGAGCAGAATTGCTGCAGCTGCAGCAGTGATTTACTCTTCTCTCTTCAGCTCCCATTGACTGCCATTCATCAGAGCTCAATGCAGAACAGTTACAGAAGAAAGTATGTGTCTGTAGAATAAGAACCGCATTTACTGTGTTCATTATCTGTTCTATAATTAGTTGGACAGTGGTGCAGTTTGTAATTTTGCCTCTGTACCACACCTCAATGGGTTTGAAATGAAGGACTGAAAAGGTGGGGTGAAGAGTAGAAGGGGTTTAATAAAAAATATAGCACTAACTATTTGGGAATTACAATTACTCTTCAATTTTACAGGCTAAATATATAAATATATGTCAATATAAGGATTATATTCAGTATTTGGATAGAAATTCTTTGCAGTCAGGGACTCGTTGAGATCATTGCGCTCCTGCCTCCTGTAGTTCAATTTAAATCCACTGAGGAAAGAACTCTGCATTCATGTCGTTAAGATCTCTTCTGTACTCTTCCAGGCCTCTTTTCTGTCCTGATGATGGTCTACTTCACTTGATTAACACCTCATATTTGAACAGAATAGGAGTCAAGAACAACAGAATTCAGTGTGGGAATGGTGAATGGTGCTGAAACTGCCATTGAGGGACAATAGGACCTTCCCTCTGCCGTGCTACTTTCTCATTGGTCAGGAGGAGGAGCCACTTTTTGAGCCATTTTCTTTTTTTTTTTAAGCATGATGGCGTGTATAGTAGGGGAGGCATGTGCCAGCCGGCTGGTGATGATGTAACAACGCAGTGTCAGGCCATACAGATTTCAGCCAAACACACACACACACACTCGGGCCTCCCCTCTGGCTCACATTCCTGGAGGACAGGAAAGATTTTTTTCTTTTCACAGCCCATCTCTTCTTCCCCCCTCCTTTCTACACACGTGGTACAGCCTCCTTAATCACACTATAAAGCACTTTCCAGGAAACGGCACTTTTGGAAGTTAGACAGTCTGTAGTGAGTCTTTACTGCAGCAACTGATGTATTAAACCAGTGCTGCTGTACCCTGTTGATTATTAAATGAACTAATTTTGGCTTTGAAAAGGAATAGATTGACTAACTGAGTTGTACTCAATTTTCTTTTTTCCTCAGTTGCATGCCTTTTTTTCTTTACTAAATAATAAGTAGTAATAAAATACAGTTCCTTGTGAAAGTATTCACCCCCCCCCGGCATTCCTTGTGTTTTAATACCTCACAACCTAGAATTAAAATGGATTGTTTGAGGGTTTGCCTCATTTAATTTACAGAACATACCAACAACTTTGAACATTAGATTTTTTTTATTGTGAAGTAAAAAACAAATAGGACAACATAATAGAAAACCTCAGTGTGCATAACTATTCACCCCCAAACGTCAGGACTTGTAGAGCCCCTTTTTGCAGCAATTACAGCTGCAGCTCCTTTAGGGTTGTCTCTGTGCTGCCTCTCTGATTAATGCCCTCCTTGCCTGGTCTGAGAGTTCTGGTGGGCAGCCCTCTCTTGGCAGGTTTCAGGACTTAGCAGCTCAGAAAAATTTGAGTGGTCTCTTGGTTATCGCAAAATGGATAAGGCACAGACAACTAGAAAGAAAGAAAGAGAAATTTCTTGAAGATTTTATCCCCAAACCAGGAACATCGGGCAATGCCCTTTGAGCCAATAGCATTGTGACAACAGGTCATTTTCACTGAGCTCAATTTTCATTATATAAAAATATAATGAACACAAGTATTCACAGCCTTTTCAGTAACTCAAAATTGAGCCCAGGTGCATCTTGTTATCACTGATCCTCCTTCGGATGTTTCTACAGCTTGATTGGACACCTGTGGTAAATCCATGATTGGACATGATTTGGAAAGACAAACACCTGTTTATATAAGGTCTTATAGTAGACAGTGCATGTCAGTACACAAACCAAGCCCTGAAGTGTAAGGAATTGTCTGTAGACCTCAGACATGATTTATATAGAGTACCAGATTTGGGAAGGGTACAGAAAAAAAAATCTGCTGCACAGTGGCCTCCATCATTTGTAAATGGAAGACGTTTTGAACCACCAGGACTGTTCCTAGAGCTGGCCACCATTTCTGCAAGCATGGTGGTAGCAGCATCATGCTCTGGGGATGTTTTTCTGGGAAAGATGACTGCAGCCATGTACAGAGACTTCCTTGATGATAATGTGCTCAAAAGCACTCTGGACCTCAGTCTGGGAATGAAGATTTATCCTCCAACAGGACAATGACCCTAAGCACACAGCCAAGATAACAAAGGAGTGGCTTTGGGACAACTCTGTGAATGTCCTTGAGTGGCCCATCCAGAGCCCAGACTTGAACCCAATTGAACATCTCTGGAGATATCTAAAAATAGCTGTGCACCGACACTCTCCATCCAGTTCATGGACAGAGGTTCATCTGAGCCACTAGACTGGAACTATACGCAAATATGATATTTCTGACCATGGCTAATCTCAAAACGACTAAACCTTTATATCATGTCATTCTCAATCTTGCATCTATTGTGTTAAATTTCAGTTCTTTGATCTCTCTTCTTCTTCTTCTTCATCTCTTTATCTCTTCTTCTTTAAGGCCCAGTATGTCTGGCTTGCACCTGGCGAAGCAGGGCCGAGATCGCAGGCGCATAGACCTGCAAAGGGACTTCACTGTGGCCTCTCCTGCTGAGTTTGTCACCCGCTTTGGGGGAAACAAAGTCATTGAGAAGGTAATTTCGACCACCATATATGACTTTTGAGTTTAAAGAAATAGTAAAGTTAAAAATTAGTTATACAGTTTTCCCTCAGACCAAAAAGAAAAAAAAAGAGGATCATCTGTGTCATGTTTGGTGTCTGATATTTGCTTTTTAATTTTGTACCTGAAGTACAAGTTCAGCTTCCATTACTTGTTGACTTCATTGGCAGTGTAACTCCAGGTGAAAATCAAAAGAACTTCATACACCAAACATGTGGCTTCATCAAGTGTAATCTGTTGTTTTGATTCATTGTTAGAAGTGTTTGCAATTGATCAGCTACATGCTGCCAGTGTGATATTTGATAAAACTGATCTTTGATATAAACCCAATATATTTTGACATTGTAGGTGCTAATTGCCAACAATGGCATCGCTGCAGTCAAGTGTATGCGATCTATTCGACGCTGGGCTTATGAGATGTTTCGGAACGAGCGGGCCATTCGATTTGTTGTCATGGTCACCCCCGAGGACCTGAAAGCCAATGCAGGTGAGTAAATAATTTAACTAATAAAAGAGAAGGAAAACAAGATGGCATTACCGAGGAGGAGGCATTTTGGATATAATGTCCCTTCCATTCAGTCAGTAACAAAGGCATAACCAGGATTCAGTGAAACCAGAATCATTTCGGTTTACAGTTGAGAACTGGCTTTATCATCACAAAAGGCCTAATTAATAGAGAATGGGCATCTGCCCAGTGATGTGGAAGCTGGAACCTTCATGGATGAATAGATATTGTCTGAAATGCATTATTTAAAATGTAAGAACAGTATGTCACTGTTTGCATAATTAAAAAAAATTATTTTTCACTCTTTCAAATTGCTGCATTTGCCTTTATTTCGTATAGACAGATGTGTGAAAAGGTGTGAGAGCATATGGACTTAAGATTAGACAGATATAAAAACATCAGTAGACAGGAGCAATATATTTTCATTTTTTACATTTTGTTATATATTAATGCATCTCAAATTTAAATACTGAGAAATTTTTGATAATTTAATTCAGCTAATTAATTACATTCAAAGTTATATATCTGAAGCTTTTTTGTTTTAAAGTTGATATTGTGATTAGTAATCTATTGAAATTTGAATGAGATTCTGGGTTTTTGTATTTTATGAGCTAGAAGTCTTCCTGAGCCACAATAAAAATAAATAAATAAATAGTTTGATATGTCGCTTCACGTGAAATGAATATAAAATATGACTGTTTACCTATTTGGATGAAATTGTAATTACCAATTAGCTCTGTAATTTAATTTTTTGAGCTGCACTAGTATATAAACATGTATATTTTAAATCTTTCCTTGTGTGCAGTTGTTGGTATTGCACTGGACAGCATGAGATATAGTAGTTTAATTCTCAGTGATTTATCATGACTGGATATAATTGTCATGAGAGTAAGGGGTTAAAAGGTACAAAAATAAAAATTGCAAAAAAATATTTTCAATTATATGTTCAATAGGTGAATATTTACATTGATATAGGGCTATAAACAGCAAGATGTGGACTGAGGTGATATTGTTTATATCAAGTTTTAATGTTTTAAAAACATTGTTTCAGTCTATTTTCTGCTCCCTCGCTCTGCTTTGTGCCCTGCTCTTGGCGCCCCCTCTACTCTGCTCTCCTCTGCCCGCATTTGTGCTCTCATGTACACACTATTAGCGTATATAAAGAACATCAAGATCAAATTTCAGTATGTTTCGATATAGTAAAAGAGACGTAGTATTTGATGAAGTGTCCTAATCTTATGTTATTATAATTTTTATTTTAATTATTATTATTATTATATTTTTCACATCAAATATCGTTTATCGCCATTCGGCTAAAATATTTAGGGATTTTTGTTTAATTGTAAATCTTAATTGTGTTGCCCACAGAGTACATCAAAATGGCTGATCACTATGTACCTGTTCCTGGAGGAACAAACAATAACAATTATGCCAATGTGGAGCTTATTTTGGACATCGCCAAGCGCATTCCAGTTCAGGTATGAAATTAATTATGCTGTACATTCTGTAAGATTTATTACATATATGTTCAAGTGAACTACCTTCAGTGATATTCCTTCCAATGGAAATGCTGCCATGCTTGATGATCTAAAATACTGTGTTTGATATGCATATTGTGTTCATCCAAATCTCTCTTGAATTCTTTACTATAGGCCGTGTGGGCTGGTTGGGGTCATGCGTCAGAGAACCCCAAACTTCCAGAGCTACTGCACAAGAATGGCATTGCCTTTATGGGTATGACTCAAACACGTTTCCCAAATGTAAATTGGGTTATTATTCGCTTCTTATGTTGCTAATATGTCCCTCCCAGGTCCTCCCAGCCAGGCGATGTGGGCTCTAGGAGACAAGATTGCATCTTCTATTGTGGCACAAACTGCTGGGATTCCTACTCTACCATGGAGCGGGTCAGGTATGTCTGATCATGCTCATTTTTACGCACCCTGAATAAAAGTAAATACAGGGCCACCTTCTAGGGTAAGGGTTTTGTGACATGAGCAGAATCAGGGATGCCCAGGAAACTGTATATAATTAAATTTAGGGGTTGGTGGGTTCTCTCAATTAGGGTTCCAATGGACTCCTCAACAGACTTATTCCATTGTACATGCAGCAACATCCAATGCAGAGAACCTAACAGCTAATGACACAAACCATTTAACTCTGACACCTGACTTCTGATACACAATCTAAAAATCAGTGGCAGTGGCATTGTGGCATGGACATAATTGGAAGGAGTAGAAACATTTATAGGGATGTAATCAAAATATAAAACACCATCATACAAAATACAGTGAACTCATATATTTAGTATAGAATTTGTTTGTGTGTTTGTGTGTTTGTGTGTTTGTGTGTTTGTGTGTTTGTGTGTGTGTGTGTGTGTGTGTGTGTGTGTGTGTGTGTGTGTGCCCATAAAGGTCTAACTGTTGAGTGGTCAGAAAATGACCAGAAGAAGGGGATCATCAATGTTCCACAAGATCTCTACGAACAGGGCTGTATCAATGATGTGGAGGCCGGTCTAAAGGTACATTCTTGCCATCACCAAACATTGCGCTGCTATTTCACAACCCTGTGGTGTTCTACTCTTAGCTCTTAGCTGCTAGCAGATCACTGTGCTTTTTCTGGCAGGCTGCAGAAGAAGTGGGCTACCCTGTGATGGTCAAGGCTTCAGAGGGTGGAGGAGGAAAGGGCATTCGTAAGGTCAACAGCGCAGATGATTTCCCCAACCTCTTCAGACAGGTCCGTTGGCTTCTGAACTCAATATGGAATAACAGTAGATTTCTGTGGATATGCTGCAGACCAGCATTAATGAGAAACCACAGCCCCAACTAATAAGTCAGTGTTTGTATGAATGCAGCTTTAATGAAACCATCATACAGCATATGCACTGAATGTGTTTTCTGTACTTACTCTACTTACCAGGTGCAAACAGAGGTCCCTGGCTCCCCCATATTTGTCATGCGCCTTGCTAAGCATGCACGCCACCTAGAGGTGCAGATCCTGGCTGATCAGTATGGCAATGCCATCTCCCTGTTTGGAAGGGACTGCTCTGTTCAGCGACGACACCAGAAAATCATAGAAGAGGCCCCTGCTACCATTGCCACCTCTGATGTGTTTGAGAATATGGAGGGGGTATATGACAGCCTTTTTTATAATGATAATTATTATTAAATGCCACACTTTAAAAGAGAGGAAACTTGCTTTTTTTGCTGGTTAAATTTCTGGTTTGTGGTTTGTGCTTTTGTGAGTGAATGTCTTGATTTTTCTTTTCTCTTTTCTTGGTGAGTCTCACCTCTAATGCATACTTTAACAATCTCACATTCAAAGTAACTGGATTGAAGAACAATCCTGCGGTTTATTGAAAAAGAGTTTTGCATTTAACTTAAATGACCTATATATTATATTTGTAATCATCTGACAGTTTAAAAAAGTAAAACATTTGTTTAATATTAGACAGAAAAACATTCAGCACATTGATTATGGGGTGAGGGGGCTGATTGTCAGCTGTGAATAGTGCTATTGCACTAGATTCTGCAGAAGTGTGGACCTACAAGTGATTATACTGGCACCTGTTTATTTTGTGTGTGTATGTGTGTGTGTTTTCTTAGTGTGCAGTGAAGCTGGCTAAGATGGTGGGCTATGTAAGTGCTGGCACAGTGGAGTATCTGTACAGTCAGGATGGCAGTTTCTACTTCCTGGAACTGAACCCGCGTTTGCAGGTGGAACACCCCTGCACCGAGATGGTGGCTGACGTCAACCTTCCTGCTGCCCAGCTGCAGGTGTGTGTGTGTCTGGCTCATTGTCTTCTTGTCAGTTATTGCTTGATGAGGTTCAATATATTGTATTGGTAGTGTGTGTGTCTGTGTGTGTGTTTGTGCATACATGGCACTTATTTTGCCACCTTATCTCTCATGCCACTGAGCATTAGCTTTGAATGCCACAGTCACCACAGCAACCACCAAAGCAGAAGCTTTTGCCTTATATTTGCTCACCCTGTATACTGCTGAATGTAGGTCACGTGGGCTGCTGCTGAGGACAATGGACCTGCTGAGGACCTGCTCTGCATATTTTAGAGCTTACCCTACTCCCCACACACCTGATTCAACTAATCAGCACAGTAACAAGCCCTTCAGAGGTGCAAGGGGCGTGTTAAAGTTAAAACGTGCTGGGCAGGTGTGCCTCCAGGAACAGGGTTGGGAAACACTGGGCTAGAGGGCCAGTGTGTGAGGGGGAGGGTGCTCTTATGTAACATACTTGGCAACTGTTGCAGCTCAGTGGAGACGTGTGTTGAAATATGTCACTTCGCATGTAATGAATAGAAAATACGATTGCTTAACTTTTTGAATTTTGAACTTTTTATTTCTTCATGATCTGATTTTTTTTCTAGCTGCACTAGTATCTAAAAGAGCACATTAGGAGCTCCCTCTGCTTTTATCACTTGCTACCTAGTGTGGACATTTGATGAATACCCTGTTATCTTTTGCTTGCTTAGATGTTCATAGTGCCAAACTTTTGCATGCCATTGGTTGGAAGGTCATGATATACTTCTAGGGGTTTTACGAATGTGACACTAAGACGTTTTGTCAGCTAAATGTGCGATGAATCCGATTTAGGCACTAAACTTTTTCACACTGTTGTCTTGACGGAGTGTCTCCCACTGTTGCTTAAAATAGAGCATTTTTAGAAGGTTTTTTTTAACTGAATCAAACTGACTCACTCGTCATTCTGCTTGACTCTTCGATCTGAATCTTGATTCAGGTTCATACACACATTGTGGCTCAGCACGTCATCCATGCTGGATTAAAATGGAGCGTTTTTTAGAAGGTCAAAATGGAAGTGGGGACGCAAAACGCCCGCATCCAGGAACATCAGAACAGAAATTATGATTTATTATTTTCTTATTTTTACGAGTTATTGATACCAGGGGTAGGGGGGGTTGCGAAATTTACTGGGGCCTAAAAGTAAATCTAGTAGTAGATCTAGTAGTAAAGTAGATCTAATGCCATAGAGGCTGTGTGTTATGTATGTTTCAGATTGCCATGGGCATCCCTCTGCAACGCATCAAGGATATCCGCATGCTGTATGGTATGCAGCCATGGGGAGACTCTGCCATTGACTTTGAGGGGCTCTCTACCACCCCCTCCCCACGAGGACATGTCATTGCAGCCCGTATCACCAGTGAAAACCCAGACGAGGTACATATTCTTAGATTCATGATGTAAAAGGCAATATTTTTGCAGTCACTATAAATATTTTATGAACTGGCATCGCATAAGAACAAATTGCTGTGTGGAAATGACTAATGATTGGATAACTGTGTAAGCCTGTGTGTAATCTGCCTGGACTTTTGTACATCAGGGGTTCAAACCCAGCTCAGGGACGGTGCAGGAGCTGAACTTCCGCAGCAACAAAAACGTGTGGGGCTACTTCAGTGTGGCGGCTGCAGGCGGGCTGCATGAGTTTGCAGATTCTCAGTTCGGACACTGCTTCTCATGGGGAGAGAACCGCGAAGAGGCTATTTCGTGAGTACAAACACACACACACACACACACCTCCCAGCAGAACATCAGCCTCATCAGTCATCATCCAATGTAGGATTGATTTTCATATAAGTATTAGTGATTTAACAGTACAACAAATAGCGACGCACTGATACCACTTTTCCCCTAAGATATCGATACCTCATACTCAGTCTGCTGATACTGAGTACCGGCTCAAACCTGAAACCTGATGTATGCTACGTTTAAAACACCCCTATTTTACAGTTTTATAGACATTCAAATGGAACAAAGGTATACATCAAACTTGCATGGCTTTTGAAGAAATAAACAAAAAATTTTAGGCAACAAGTGGTTGATTAGCAACTTGCAGTTGATCTGTAGAAATGGAAGTAAGTTAAAAGCAGAAAGACTCTTAAAAATGAGGAAAAAAAACTAAAGCAGTCTGTTATATGAAGTGTCAGACTGCATCAGAAGACATGTCTCTGTGTAATAAGTGCTTCTTGTAGCTCAGTTTAACACTGGACCAAGTCTCAGCTATATCTTGTGTCTCAGACCAGTTTCAGCTGTGAAGAGACTTGAAGCTGCAGGGTTGACCGATAGAGTTGGCAGTAAGACTGTCATTGCTAAGATGGAAAAATAAAATCTGGCTTGTCTGGAGAATGTAATGTAATAGACTTAAACTTTAACCTATTTAAACTCAAAACTGGCCATTTTTGTTTAGTCTTTTTAACGTATAGCCATGCAGAATGAGTTGCTCCATTTGAATTGTACAGATTGTTGCGGTCATTTTCTAAGATAATCAGGCCAGTTACCATTCAAAACACTGGCTTTTCTCACTTACATCAAAAAATGCTTTATGGAATTGATCCCTTTGGTAAGTGCTGTATTGAAGAGTATTTAAACACTGATACAGTGTCAGTATAGGTGCAACACATATGTTATATAAGCTGCATAAAATTGTATTGCAGATACACAGATATACATTTATATATAGATAGGATGTGAATAGACTGTTAAACTAGGTGTTTTGTTTGTAGGAACATGGTGGTGGCTTTGAAAGAGCTGTCCATCCGAGGGGACTTCAGGACCACTGTGGAGTATTTGATCAAGTTGTTGGAGACAGAGAGCTTCCAACATAACAGCATCGACACTGGCTGGCTGGACAGGCTCATCTCTGAGAAGATGCAGGTGCAGACGCTACGAGGCGACAGTTCTTCCTGTTTAATTATATTTGCAGTATAGTACCATGCACCATAATACTTTACAGTGTAAAATGACTGAATCACTGAGGCTCGTTTTTTTTTCTCACTCTGTGTACTTTTAAGGCGGAGCGGCCAGACACTATTTTGGGGATAGTGAGTGGAGCGCTGCATGTAGCAGATGTGAACTTCAGGAACAGCGTTTCTAATTTTTTGCATTCTCTAGAGAGGTAATCCATAATCTTCTTCTAATAATTATCGAATAATGTGGATTATAGTATCCCACTGAAACCAGCCTCCACTGAAATGACTTCTGACAGCTCCTACAGTGCTTTGCAAAAATATTCATGGCTTTTTACGTATTTTGTTATATTACAACCTGTATTTATCTGAATTGAATGTGATGCATATTTAAAAAAAAAAACTTTACTTAATATACTTACTTAAATAGGAAGGCTCATATTGAGTTTGCCAAAAGGCTTTGCCAAATGTGTGGAGGAAGGTGCTCTGGTCAGCTGAGACCAGGATTGAAACACGATGTCTGCCACTAAACCAACATATCTCATCACCCCAAGATCCCCACACTGAAACATGGTGGTGGCACTATCAGGCTGTAGGGATGTTTTTCAGCAGCAGGTACTGGGAAACTGGTCCGAGTGAATGGGAAGATGGATGGTGCTAAATACAGGAATATTCTTGTGGGCTCTACGAAGTATTCTCTCAATAGTTGGGGCTCAATAGTTATGCACACTGAATGTTTATGTTATTGTCCACTTTGTTGTTTGCTTTAAATTAAAATCAAATGTTCAAAGTTGTTGGCATGTTTTGTAAACGAAATGATGCAAATTCTCAATAATTCTAATTTAATTTCAGGTTGTGAGGTAGCAAACCTGAAAAATACCAGGGGGGTGAATAAGGCCCTGTATATCACTGCATTGCCAATTATCTTCTTTCTTTCTCTCTTTGTTTTTGTAGGGGTCAGGTGTTACCTGCAAACACTCTGTTGAACACCGTAGATGTAGAATTGATCTATGAAGGCACAAAGTACGTTCTGAAAGTGACCCGTCAGTCTCCCACCTCCTATGTGGTCATCATGAACCACTCTTCAGTAGAAGTGGATGTTCACAGACTGAGTGATGGTGGCCTGCTCCTGTCCTATGATGGCAGCAGCTACACTACATATATGAAGGAGGAGGTGGACAGGTATGACCCTTCTTAGATCAAAACTGACCCAAGAGAAAAAAAGAAATCAAGTAGGCTAGTTACCGTATTTTCTGGACTATAAGCCGCTACTTTTTTCCACGCTTTAAACCATGTGGCTTATAATGAGGTGCAGGTTATATATATATACACACACACACACACACACACACACACATACACACATACACACACACACACACACACGCATGCATACATAGGTGCCAGAGTCTCAGGCAGGGCTTTCTTGTTGTTTTAGCCTGTGATTTTTGTGTCTATAGGTACCGGATCACCATCGGTAATAAGACATGTGTGTTTGAGAAGGAGAATGACCCGTCCCTGCTGCGATCACCATCTGCTGGAAAACTCATCCAGTACACTGTTGAGGATGGAGGCCATGTGTTTGCAGGACAATGTTATGCTGAAATCGAGGTGTTTGTCTGCAGGACACATTTGTATACATGCATGTCTTGTTTTTTATTTTTATTTTATTTATTTTATTTATTTTTCAATTTCTTTCATTGTGACAGTATCTGTAGTGAATGTGTGTGTGTGTGTTGCAGGTGATGAAGATGGTGATGACACTAACTGCTGTTGAGTCTGGCTGTATCCACTATGTGAAGAGAGCAGGAGCGGTACTGGAGCCAGGCTGTGTCATAGCTAAACTACAGCTAGATGATCCCAGCAGAGTTCAGCAGGTAGGACTTTGCTTTAGAACGAGAGAGAAGTAGAAATGCGAGTTTAACTAGTTTCCTAGGGTGAAATAATTTCCTGTTGAAATAATATATATTTAACTGTAACAGAAAGTGATGTTTGACTTGTGGTTTATGTTTATGTTAAAAGTTAATAAAACCATCTATGAAGTTTCAAGCCATTGTGGTTTGGGAATTGGCTGCAACACCTGACTGTACGTGAATGTGTGTGTGTGTGTGTGTGTGTGTGTGTGTGTGTGTGTGTGTGTGTGTTCCAGGCAGAGTTACACACAGGAGCTTTGCCAAGTGTCCAGGCTGTGGCTCTTAGAGGAGAAAAACTGCACAGAGTCTTTCACAACACCCTGGACCACCTGGTCCACATCATGAATGGCTTCTGTTTGCCAGAACCCTTCTTTAGTGCTAAAGTAAGAAACTGTCTGGACAGTGGTCTTAACATTTATATGCAAATTTTGCTAGCCACAATTTTACCAAGGCAAATAAAGAGCAATAAAATATGTTTTATGTGTTCCCTCAGCTGAAGGAGTGGGTGGAGCGTCTGATGAAGACTCTGCGGGACCCCTCCCTGCCCCTGCTGGAGCTGCAGGATATCATGACCAGCGTGTCCGGCAGAATCCCTCCTGCTGTAGAAAAGGCCATTAAGAAAGAGATGGCTCAGTATGCCAGCAACATCACCTCTGTGCTCTGCCAGTTCCCCAGCCAACAGGTATGCACTCATTTACTAAACTCTGTGCTTAAGCCTGATGCCAGGCCGAAAAGAGGATGGCACAGGGGCTTGGTGGTTAGCACGTTTGCCTCCTGGTCTTGGGTTTGAAGCCCTATCTTTAAGCTCAAGTTCTTCCTCCCATGTTCTTGTGTTGGACCTAAACTCTCCAGGGTCCACAGCCAAACAATATCAATATCCAGTTTCTGAACATAGGAACCTCTTTTGCTTGGCGTATCCCTTCCAATGATGCATGGGATATGTTATGAATGATAGCAAATGAAAAAAATGAAATTGCCTCTATTGTGAACCTACAAGGTTGATGGTGTTCACATAATGGTTACGGAGTGGAAGTACAGGGAAGTGGTTTCTAATAAAGTGAGTGGTGAGGATATGTTTCTAGTATAATATCCCAGAGTGGTTTAGTTTAGAAGTATTCTACAGATTTATGTTGTAACTGTGCTTTAATAATGGACTTACATTTGGTCTCTGTTGATTGTCAGATTGCCAACATTCTGGACAGTCATGCTGCTACACTGAACAGGAAGTCAGAACGTGAGGTGTTTTTTATGAACACTCAGAGCATCGTACAACTCGTCCAAAAGTTAGTACACAGACACAGTTTGTATTGCTACCTGTATTACCTTCATGTTTCCTCTACATGCATTTTGCACAGTCCCATACACACATTAACCCACATGCATATCTTAATCAAAGGTATCGCAGTGGCATCCGGGGTCATATGAGAGCAGTGGTGATGGACTTGTTGAGGCAGTATTTGAAGGTAGAGGTGCAGTTTCAGCATGGTGAGTGCTCATTCGCAAGGCAGCTTCAGTGCTTTTTATGCCACACAGGTCTCATTTACACCTGGTGTTAATATGTTCGAATCTTAATCAAATCAAGTATAGATGCAATGCTAGATGTAATATAATGACTTAAGACGAATGGTTATACCAGGTGTAAACGGGGCTGCTGGGAATTTATTTATTTATTTATTTATTTATTTTCATTCTCACTTTTGGTTTGGAGGTGCAGTTCCTAATCCATCCTCATGAGGGCACTCTGTCATCAGCATAATGAGCATAATGTTTTTCAAATTTATGTGCTCTGTTGTTTTTCTTGATAAATCTATTTATGTATGTATATATGTCTGTGTCTGAACTTCCTCAGGACATTATGACAAGTGTGTTTTTGCACTACGTGAAGAGAATAAAGGGGACATGGCCAACGTGCTCAACTATATCTTCTCCCATGCTCAGGTTACTAAGAAGAATTCTCTCGTCACAATGCTAATTGTAAGTACATACCTTTTAACCTTATGCATGCATATGTATAGCGGAAAATTGAGACACTTCCTCTTCATGTTAGATCTTGGTGCACGACTTTAATTAAAGTTGTTTGTTTAGCTATTCTCCAACCATTTTTAAGAAGAAATATCTTCTTAAAACCCACTGATGCAGTTTGCACAAAAACATTATTTAGGAATTATTCAATATGCACGGATAATGGGATTCCTTTATATAAGTGCAAAGCTGTAAACAATTCTGTGGTTTAAAAACACATCGTGAACCTGTAAGACACTTTGTTTGGGCTTTTTTCAAGAACCAATTTAATCAGTTTTGAATCCATTACTTTATTAATGCTCTCTCTGTTTCTCTTTCTGTCTTTCTCCCCAGGATCAGCTGTGTGGGAGGGACCCTACACTGACTGATGAGCTCATGGCCATCCTTACTGAGCTCACACAGCTTAGCAAAACTACCAACGCAAAAGTGGCGCTGCGTGCCCGGCAGGTGTGCCTGCACGAACATACTGAACACTTTAAACAGGATAGAAAATGGTTAACTAATCTCTCTGTTGACTGAATTCAGAACGGCACACGCAAGTCTGCCACACACACGTAACGAATACTATTAAAGTTTTGAACTTTTGGGGTAAACCTGCGAGTACATCCATTAACAGAATGCAGGGTTCAGACCCAACAGGCTATAAAGCCAAATGCACATATATTTTAAGGTCAGAGCAGTATGAGTTCTCTTGATTTTGAGATGAATTGTATGTTAGTGGTATTAGGGTATTGGTATTCATTCATTGTCATTATATTTTACACAATTACGATTAGTACAATTACTTGTTAGTGCATTTTGCTAAATTGCATCGTGCTACTTTGCTAAAGCCTGCAGGAAAATTGCTGGCAAGAATTAAGTAACAGTGCATAACCTGAGTCATGTAATATTACTCTACCACCTCAGTCCATTTTCTTTCACCTTCAGTGCTGGTTCTGTGATTTAGGATAGGATAGAATTTTAGGAGAGGCTCAAAGCACTTCCCAACTGCAGAAGGAGCACAGGAGCAAGAAATACCAATTCTCGCATAATGCTTGTTTAAAGATTACCAGAGAGTAGATTGAAAATCTGACCACCCGAAAGCTTATGTGCTATTGCACTTGTGCTTATCCTTGACCTTGTCTTTGTCCAGGTACTGATCGCATCTCACCTGCCTTCATATGAACTGCGGCACAACCAGGTGGAGTCTATCTTCCTTTCCGCCATCGACATGTACGGACACCAGTTCTGCATCGAGAACCTGCAGGTGGGTCTAAAGAAAGGGTGTCCATTTCTAGTCATAGAGGGCCAGTGTTCATCCTCTTTCTATGGAAATCTTTCAGCAGTCTTGGTTTAAATGAACACTGAGGTGACATCTACTGGTCATAACTAGAACTTTGTGAGCCGGCGCTACAGAATTTGAACACGCATGGCTTTTAATTAAGGACTCTTTATTAAGTCATTGATTAATTCAGATTTAGACAGACTTTAGCCACTGAAGCTTGATTAATAAAATGTGGAAAATGATCTCTCTCTCTTATTTTTGTCCAGAAATTGATTCTGTCGGAGACCTCCATCTTTGATGTGCTGCCTAATTTTTTCTACCACAGTAACCAGGTGGTGAGAATGGCTGCTCTGGAGGTAAGAGGAGAATATGACATCATTCACATGGCACAGGAGTACTCAAAAAAATATTACATTAAATTGTATGTCAATCTGTAATTATTGATAAATGAAAAAAATCATGCCCTTCACAAGAACTACGTACAAATGCCTTTGCAAATGGAAATGCAAACGTGCACCATTTTTTCAGACTTTATTTATGACAGATGTTTCATAGATGTGTCAAATGGAGAGTTTTGGTTATTGAGTTCAACAAGTTAAATACAAAGTAATTCTACATTAGCCACACCTGTATTTTAGTCTCATCATCATATTCATGTTAAAGTCTTCTCTCAGGAGCAGTGGTAACAGCACTTCATTGCTTGGTTTGTGCTCTGACCTGCACTGTCCTCTATGGGGCCTTATATAAACAGCTGTGAGCCTTTCCAAATCATGTCCAATCAACTGAATTTACCACAAGTGTTCACCAATCAAGCTCTAAAGACACCTGATGGATGATGCACTCAATTCTGGGTGTTCTGGCAAAGACTTTGAATACTTATGAACATTTTAAATGTTTTACTTTTAATTAATTTGCAAAAACTTTATCGTAGATGGATAGAACTTGATCCTTTGATCCCTTGGGAGGGTTCCATCAGGGAAATTAAGGTTCCAGCAGCAGCATCAATACAGTGCACAGAGAAAAAAATAATAATTTTGACAGAACAAATTAATCCATTTTGGAATAAGGCTGTAACATAATGTGGAGTGAAGCACTGTGAATACATGCACCATATGTGTGATTAGATTAGGAATATCTGCTGAGTATCAATAAAATCAATCAGTAACAAGTGAAAGTAATATTTGTGTGACAACACTGTACTCTAAATCCTACCCTTTGTATTTTCCAACTTTAAATGGAGTGGACCTGCAGCTGAAAGTCCTATGTTTACCCTCTGTCAGGTGTACGTTCGGAGGGCCTACATTGCATATGAGCTCAACAGCGTCCAGCATCGGCAGCTGAAGGACAACACTTGCATTGTGGAGTTCCAGTTCATGCTGCCCACTTCGCATCCCAACAGGTGCCCCAAGATCACCCTTTTTTTTCCTAAAAGCTCCACTCACACCCCACCTTACTTCACCCCATCCCAGTCCACCCACCTCGCGATCGGCACTGTGGAGGAGGATTTTATGTAACAGGGAGGGGCAACAAGCCTGTGAATTAGGATATTCATCTCCAGCAGAAATCTCCTCCACTGTTCTTGGTCATTTGCCAGTGTTCTCTCCTCCATCCCCTGCTTATTGTTTCTGTGCAGTATCTATGTATACAGTTTATTCTCTCCTCACTCGGCTTCAAACTTATTTCAGATTCAAAAACTGGAGTTCATAATGGTGTTTCAGCGTGCTGTTCAATTCCATGAAGTCTCTTTCAGATAGACTTTAGGCTAGCATTGCACTTTTGCTCAGAACTATAATGGCATCTGTGCCTGCCTAACATGTTGACTCTGATTGATTGCTTATGTGTGCCCCTTCCATGCCTTTTTTCTGTCAAGCGCAGCATCTTCTAGAAATTAAATCATCAAAAATCTAATTCATCAGCCAAGACATGTTTTTAATCCTATATTTAAACTGCAGACATAAATCAACAAAGCAGTTGATCTACTAAGTTTGACCAAAAATATAAATTTTTTAACATTTATAAAATATTACAGTTTACTTATTCGACAACACTTTGAAAGGAATGGAATGCATTTATTGTACATTTTAAGTATTTTGTATTTTATGGTGTACAAAAACACCCAATAACAAAAAAATCACCAAGAAGGAGTTGTTGAAATTGATTGAAACTGTGTGTGAATGTAGTGAAGATACCTGTGATTACAATATTAGAGAGAAAAGTTTATTCAAGACCATTGAAAAAAGCTGTTGGCCCTTTAGCCTGGATACAAGATGGGCATGAAGATGTATAGGTTCCGTTATGGTATACATCCACAGATATTGCACCTCAGCCTGCAGATCCTGCACACTCATGCTGCTATATGTGGTTGCAGCTAGTCCCATAAATGCTCCTTTGGCAATAAATATGCCATCCCGGACAGGCCAAGGAAGTGTTACAGTCTGGTGGAGAGATTCCTAGGAAACCCCCGCTTTGTGTAGGCAAACATTATCCTGCTGTAAAATGCCAGTTGTAAGCCCTGCCATAAGAGGCAACACGTGGTCGCAGGATGTTCTGCACATACAGTATCGTTAAGCTGTTAGTGCCCCTCCCATTACTGGGAGAAGGCTCTCCTGATCATCACACCAGCTGGATTAGCTCTTGCCACAAGGCCTCCATACTCATACCTGACCATTGATTAATCCAAAACAGAACCTGGATTTGTTACTAGAGACAACATGGGCAATTCATCAAAATGTCCATGTTCTCTCAGTCCAAGCCTGTCAACGGGGCAAAATGTCGTTGTGTGTTTTTTAGTGGCAATTTGATCAATTTCAGGGTAAAATAAGGCCAAGACTTTTAGATTTTTACCTTCCTTTTAGATAGTTTGTGTTTTTTGTTCAGCTGTATTTTCTTTTGAGCATGAGGCTTCCATGTACTCTCAGTATTTGACTATGCCAAAGTAAACGCAATGTAATATTCTGGGGCACCATTAAAGTGTTGCCCCTTTTCTAAATATTGTAACAAAAAAATGTATGGAAATGGATAATGTCATGGAAAGTCATATTGCAAAAACAAATGTGCAATTAATCTCGCAGCCCTAGTGTACAGCATACAGCGCTTCTGTTTATGCTTGACATGAAATTCTGCAGTGCTAAGCAAAGCTCCATCTCAGACCACGGTCATTCCATTTGCATGCCTCACTACTGACTTGATCCTGTTTTGTGTTTTGTCTCCAATCTCTATTCACACTCATGAGAGGTAGTGTGAACAGGGGTCTGATTCTGTCATGTTGTCTTGGGATAATGTGAATGATGCCATGCAATTGTTGCATGTGTGTGTGTGAAAAAGGAAGCAGTCTTTAAGGAAGTATCTGTGTGACAAGCTTAATTTTAAATGAGTTAATCTGAAAATGTAATTTTATTGTTTATCAGATCTGACATTTGTTTTGTAGTATTTCAAATTTGTAAGTGATCTTTACGTGACCTCGTAAATATAGCCACACAGCACAAACATTTAAGACTGCTTGCTCTCACTCTTGGCCTGACACTAACCAATCAGTAATCAATGTTATTTGATTGCAGAGGGAACATCCCCACTCTAAACAGGTATAGTACACATTCTTTCTACTGTCAACCAATGTCTAACAACCTGTACTAAGTAGATGGCACTAGAGGCACTAGTGCAGGCAAGACAGCAATGGCAAACACTACACTTTAATCACTACACTTTACTTTAAATACCTTTACTAGCACTTGTACAGCTATTTTTTATTAAGAAGGAATATTGAGTCAGTATGTGCTGAAATTCAAGATTTCAGAATTGGAAAGGAAAATGTTGCATCTGCAATATATTTAGTTAACATGACATTTCTACCAGTGTTTATTATTTCTGTACATTCTGATGAGCCAAAATATTATGACAACATTCTAATATGCTGTTGGTACTGGCAACAAGAGAGTTCTGGTTGTGCCCTGTGGTATCTGATGCTGACTTTAGAGACGCTCTGTCCTATCAGTTGTGAGTTATAGTCACAGTGGATCCAACAGGTAAACAGAACACACAGCCAACGGTCCATGTGAGTGGACTCGCATCCGTAAAGTGAGTGTTGCGTAGCTTTGGACCTCTCCAAGTATGGGATATTAACCCCTGTCCACCAGTGAATCCTAGGAATACTTCACAAAACAATAAGAAAATTAAGTCCAGATTTGTACTTAAATAGTAAAAAAATATTTTAATACTTTCAGTGTACCAATCCATTTCTGTAGCCATGGTTTTTTGTACCAGATGAGGAATTATGTACCAGAAGTCCACTGTTGTACTTTTGAGAGTACTTTTCTTGAAAGATGTACCTCTGAGTGCAAAACAGTACTTACATCATACTTCTGCTTCTTAGTGTGAAGGCTTGCTTTTTCAGACCTGCTTTGACCCAGACATGTGGCCATAACAGTTTGACTCTTGTTCTTCAGGTCTTCACACCTCATCATTTCTCCCCAGTCCAACATGTCAAGAAGGACAAAAAACAGTTGTTCATTAACCATCTAGCACACAGTATGCCCCAGAGCTTGATGTGTGTCATCGTATTGAGAATAATAATTTTTCATTACTTCATCTGAGTGGTCATAATATTTTTGGTTTATTCAGAAGACTGAAGGAAAAAGTGATGAGGGTTTGCCAGTGCTGTCATTTGTCTTACCTGTTGATCTGTCAAAATAAAGGCTGCTATAGTAGCATGGCTTATCGCCCCACTCTCAATCTCAAAACCGTGTGAGTGTGAGTGTGAGTGTGAGTGTGAGTGTGTGTGACAAATTCCTGTTTCTTGTCCACATCATGTTGTGTTATGCATGAGTGTGAGAATGCACACTCTGAATGCCCTGCTGTTAATTTAGTGCCATGTAATACAGTCTAGACATCACGCTGGTTTTGAATTAAGTGTCTAATTATTGTGTTTAATTGTGAAGTGCTCCCCACCGAGTGTGACTGTGTGCCAAATGTTCTCTCAGGAAAAAATCCCTGCCACTACAGGACAACAAAACTCCAGCTAGCAAAGCTTACAGTGACATGAGTGATGCTAGCAGGGTTAGCGCTTGCACAGCTATAGCTCTAGCCTTGAATGAAGACAGGTAGAGTGAGATGTGTCGCTGAGCTTAGTCTTTAAAGAACACTGCATTCAAGACAATCTAACATTTGCTAACACTGAATGCAAGTCAGTTCATATATTACAGTTTGGGTATTTCTTTAACCTCTGAGTGGTAATTTACTTGGGCTTGTTTTGGATAAAAACATTGATCTCATCAAACCTCTTTTATGAAGGCTTTGTGGGTGAAAGCTTTCTCAGGTGCCATTTTATCTCACCTGATGTTAGTTTGCTTTTTCTATGGTTTCTTTATAAGTTCTGTCTATAAGATGACATTTAAAGAAGTTTCTCCCGTAACCTCTCAACACTTTTGGAGAGCATATAACACCTATACCTTTTAGTGTGTACTTACTTTTCCATTTTTATACGTACATTGTCTCCTTACAAGCTGCCCCCCGTCCAAAAAATCCAGAAGCAGCTTCTAAGGACACAATACTAGGTGTTCTGGGCAGTCTCTCAACTTCTACATGGACAGAGGGTTGCATTAGGCATATGATGTGGTTTAATGACTCTTGTGTAATGATTATTGTGTGTCTGTCTGTGTGTTTTGGCTTCTCAGAATGTCCTTCTCATCCAACCTGAACCACTATGGCATGGTTCATGTGGCCAGTGTGAGTGATGTTCTGCTGGACACTTCTTTTACCCCGCCCTGCCAACGCATGGGAGCCATGGTGTCTTTCCGCTCTTTCCAAGAGTTCACCAGGTGTGTGTGTGTTGTGTGGATGGTGTAAGTGTATGTGTGTGTTTTGTTAACTTATGTCTGGACTGACAAAATAATCCTGACTTTTGTGGTTTTGGCAAAATTGACTATTTTTAATTACAGTAAAAGATTTAAAGGCAGTCATGAACATTTAAAGGGCCAGTGTCATTTTCTGTATCCTTCTGACCTGTGACTTTTGTGTGGGCATAGGCTTCACACTTGGTCAGGAACTGCATCAACTGCTGTTTAAACATTAAACAGTTGAATAACGGCAAAAAAACAAGGTTTAAATCAGGTTTTGTTTTCTCTCTCAGGAACATTAAAGACATACTTAGCTGTTTCTCAGACTCTCCCCCTACCAGCCCCTCCTTCCCTGAAGGGGGAAACCCTGTACTGTATGTTGAAGAAGACAACAAGGTGAGAACCTCTATTGGTTCTCTATTAATTAGAATAGTTTGTTGAATACAAAATGTCCAAAACTCAGGTGCTCAATCCAAAGGATGCTTAGTAACTTAGAGTGTTTCTGTTGTCCCGATCTTATAGGGCACTCAGGATGAGCCCATCCACATTCTGAATGTGGCTATTAAGACAGACAGCGACATTGATGATGATGGACTGGCCGCCATGTTTCGGGAGTTCACCCAGTCAAAGGTGAATTATTATGAACATTTCCATTTCTCTGTCACTCTCTAATTAAGTAAATACAATACAATTGTTGTTTCGTGCTTATAATGTGGGTATATTTATTTTTTTTTTTATTTTGCTTCACACTCCTAACACATTGAAACTCTTTTTGCCCAAAGGCAGTTTAACATGTCAAAGGTTTGAGCTCTGATCAGCTAAGTGCTAGTTTAGAAAGCAGTATAGGCTTAGTGTTTGTCTTTGACTGGAATTCTGTCTCCACTCCACAGAAATCGCTGCTGTTTGAGCATGGCATTCGAAGACTTACCTTCCTTGTGGCTCAGAAGGTGTGATTTTCATTTCGTCACATATACTCTGGCATGTGTTCTCCCTCTTGCAAGTCATTTGCTAACCGATGTGCAGCCTTTACTAAAATGATCCAATAATGAGAAAACAAATGATAAAATTCCATGTTAAAATCTTAATTCAAACTGAAATTCTCAAAAATAGCTACTCCACTGCATGTCTCTCTCTTTCTCTCCATCCCTTTGTTCTCAATGCCATTACTAACAGGATTTCAGGAAACAGATCAACTGTGAGGTGGACCAGAGGTTCCATGTGAGTATTTCCTGCTCTACAGAGATGGGACCCTTCATCCCTATCCCCAGCTTGACATCCAGATTGTCTCTGTCAATCAAAGAAACTGAGATATTGTTGGGTGTGGACATATTGGAGAAGTTGGTTGTGTTTATTGTGTAACTGATGGAATTGTTTATCCCGTTTATACAGAGGGAATTCCCCAAATTTTTCACCTTCCGGGCAAGAGACAAGGTGAGTACCTTGATGGGATTCCTCTGCTGCTGCAAAGAAAACGAAACAAATCCATTAACAAATTTAATGATTTGAAAAACATGCTGCTTTTTTGGGATAGTTTTGTGTGTAGCCGTGTTGGTATTCTAACGGCAATTGTGTTGAAAGCTACTTTTTTGAATATAGGTTAACAGAATTTTTGACAATGTAGCAATGTAGCACTAGAACTTTACATTTTATGCATTGCATGCACACAATTAATAGTTATACTGTTACTGCTGCTACTATTATTATTATTATTATTATTATTATTATTATTATTATTATTATTATTGACTGTAGAATTAAGAAAAGGCATGTGGAATGTTCCTCACAAGCTTCTACTCTCCGATAGGCCCTCCATCATGATCAATGATGGTTCTTTCTCCTCTCCCAGCTCTGATAGTTTTCTAAAATGGTTCCACCAAAGCTCATTACTTTAATGAACTTTTTAATTATTTTGCCCATTTGAGAGAGATGACATCCATTAGCTAGCAGTGATTACCTACATTTACTAAATCTAGCCTGCTATTAGCGCTGGGGGCCACTTTCTGCTCCTGTAGACTCACTTTCTCCAAATTTAAAATAACCAATTTCACCCTCTTCTGCCCAAGTTTTGATTTGTTTTGTTTTTTTCTTTTCTTTGCTCGTTCTCATTAAAGTACAGCATGTACAATAGCTTGATTTGTGTCTGTTTGTGTATGTCCAGTTTGAAGAAGATCGAATCTACCGGCATTTGGAGCCTGCCCTGGCCTTCCAACTCGAGCTGAACCGCATGCGAAACTTCGCACTGACCGCCATCCCCTGTGCCAATCACAAAATGCACCTGTACCTGGGGGCAGCTCGCGTAGAAGTGGGCACTGAGGTGACAGATTACAGATTCTTTGTGCGCGCGATCATTCGCCACTCCGACCTCGTCACCAAGGTGAGCACATGGCAGAGCCACAACTGTCCTAAGACTAATACTGTACTATAATATATACATATCCTACACCATATGGGCAAAAGTATTGGGACACCTACTCATTGATTTGTTTCTTTTAAAGTCAAAAGTCACTTCCCCATCATCATTCCAGAGAATACAGTTCCACTGCTCCAAAGCTTTGTGCTGGGATGCTTTATACCCCTCTAGCCCACACTTGGCATTTAGAATGGTAACCAGGTTCATGTTTATCTACTCCAAAGAGTCCTATTCTTTTGGCAGTACTTCTCTGCAGGCACTAGACCAGGCTAGGCTTAATTCCTGTCCACAAATTCTCTTCAGTATGTGTGGAAGTGTGGATGTGAGTGCGAGTGAGCGAGCATACTTTTACTTGCTGTAAGTTACACCTCTATACACTGTGACTGCTGTGCTCTGCAGGAAGCCTCATTTGAGTACCTGCACAATGAGGCTGAGCGCCTGCTGTTAGAAGCCATGGACGAACTGGAGGTGGCCTTTAATAACACCACAGTGCGCACAGACTGCAATCACATCTTCCTCAACTTTGTCCCCACCGTCATCATGGATCCCTCCAAGGTTTGAGACACGAACTGACACCCACCTTCTTTTGTTCTTCTTCTGTAGATGTTAGTTGTGTAATGTTTCTCTTCTTCAGATTTTAATTTAAAGGTTTTTAACACAAAAAGATTCTAGAAACATTTAAGCTCAGTATTCTAATAATTATTTTCATTATTTTGTGGGGGTTTTGTTTGTTTTTATCTTCTTAGCCATGTAAGTACGTGTCAAATAGACAAGACTAGCATTAGAATCACTTTATATAATTTCTCTGAAACCAAATTAGTTTATTTCATTAAAAAAAAAAAAAAATCTGTGGTGATCGTATGTGTGCGTGTTTCCTCTCAGATTGAAGAGTCTGTCCGATCCATGGTCATGCGTTATGGTAGCCGGCTGTGGAAGCTGCGTGTGCTCCAAGCTGAGCTGAAGATAAATATTCGTTTGACTCCCACGGGCAAACAGATACCCATCCGCCTTTTCCTCACCAATGAGAGTGGCTACTACCTGGACATCAGTCTCTACAAGGAGGTCACCGACTCCCGCACGGGACAGGTGGGGCCCAAAGACCGACAGGTGGGCTCACGCATCTCTCATCCCATTCAGATCTCTCACACATTAATAAACATTGAGGCAGTTATGTCTCTGTCAGTCTGTATTAGATGCACAAATGAAGTCCTGATCATTAACCATCTATTCAGCTTTGGAAAATCTAGTGATATGATTCATTTTTTACACAAAATTGTAAACGGCTACACATATAATGACCGCACCAAGCTGTTGTACGTCCTTGTTTAATCCTCAATGTAACGTGTTCGCGTGGTTTGGTTCAGCAGTAGGTTCGAGTCATGTAGTGTTTGATAGTTTAATGCACGATGGATATTTTAAAAATCAGCGAAACTCAGCCATTGTTTTATAACATGATACGATTTTTAAAAGTTGTGTAGTGTACCCAAGACGTAAGACACTTTTATGAATCCAGGTCTTGCTCTACAGTTTTTGAATAATTGTATGTGTCTGTAGTGTAGATTTGCATCATAGTGTGCATCCTCATTTCTTATTTCCTACAGAGATCAGGTAAGCCTCATAATCATGCTGATGTTCCATCATATGTTATTAGAACTTTTTAACTCCAAGTGAACATTTTGGCTGTGTTTTGGGAATATGAGCTATTGAAATATGAGCATGAGACGTATTGTGTGAAGCATCTGCATCCATGCAGGAACATCAGACTGTTCTAACTCTGCCATTACTGTGGTTTATTCACTGCATGTGTGTGTAGTAAGGTTCACGGGGGAGGGGTTTAAATGTGTTGTTTGCTTATTCTGTGATGATTATGCACTGTGTGTGTGTGTGTGTGTGTGTGTGTGTGTGTGTGTGTGTGTGTGTGTGTGTGTGTGTGTGTGTGTGTGTAAAAAGAGTATTGTGTGTTTTTGTAGCCTTACTTGGAGACATCCCCTCTCCTCTGCTTTCTAGATCATGTTCCAGGCCTATGGAGATAAGCAGGGTCCTCTACATGGCATGCTGATAAACACCCCCTATGTCACCAAAGACCTACTGCAATCCAAACGCTTCCAGGCCCAAAGTCTGGGCACCACCTACGTCTATGACCTCCCAGAAATGTTCCGGCAGGTATGCTATCCTCAGTAGAAATCAGTAGCTTTCGAATTTTCTGAAGAATTTATATTCATTATAAATAAAAAGAAAGTGTAACATTTGATTATTGTGAGTAGCCAGCATAAAATGTGACCTGTTCTTCATGGGTTGGCTGCTTTAGTGATTTATCTTTTTTAGATAAATCTTTAGCCTTTAGATATCCTATTTGATCTTTAAAGATATTAATAGATTGAGGTAATTTAACAAATACAATCATCTTTATCACAATGCATGACTCATCAAACAATAGCTGCGCCCAGAAGAATTAAACGTTTAGGCTGATATGGGGAATATTGACTCTACACATACAGACGTAGTGTCTCTCAGTATGAGGGTGGGCATAAAATAACTTCTCTGCATGAAGCTGTAGATTTTCCTATTGGTGTCCTGTGATGATTCGTCTCATGTCTCTTGAATATTCTCTCTCTTGTCTATTCAGGCCCTGAAGAAGCTATGGCAGTCCATTGATACATATGCCCATCTGCCCAAGTGCCCACTTCCCTCTGAGCTTCTGACCTTCACTGAGCTGGTGCTGGACCCACAGGGCCAGCTGGTGCAGATGAACCGCCTGCCGGGGGGCAATGAGGTAAGATCATTGTTAAGCCAGTATAATGAATTGGAGCCTTTTCTTGCATGTGTTAATGATGACGGTCAATAAAAGCAAGTACATGTTGCATAATTCTAACTGGCCCCACTAGTTAGGCCCCCACTATGCCAAAGATGTTAAAGTATTTACGGATTAAGTGTTTTATTGCACGTGGTTCGTATTGCAGATTGGTATGGTAGCATGGCGGATGACCTTGCGGACACCAGAGTACCCAGCAGGCCGTGATATCATTGTGATCAGTAACGACATCACACATAAGATCGGCTCATTCGGGCCGCAGGAGGATGTGCTGTTCCAGCAGGCTTCGGAGATGGCGCGTGAAAGTGGCATCCCACGAATTTACATCGCTGCCAACAGCGGCGCACGCATTGGACTAGCTGAGGAGATCAGACACATGTTCCACGTTGCCTGGCAGGACCCAGCTGACCCCTACAAGGTGAGAAGTAATGCAAATAGATTAGGCCTTGTGACCTATGTTATACTGATTAGAATTCAGATATACATGTCTGAACTGAACCCTGAAGACATACTGCAGTGTGTGTAATGAGCACGGCGGTGAGAACCGAAAAGATGCATATCTGTTTCCTATAGGGTTCCACAAGAACCAGCAATTTACCACAATCAGGTTTATAAAATGTTTTGCTGTTATCAGTTATTTCACTGCATTTTATTTCTTTTGTCTTGCAGGGATTTAAATATCTCTACCTCACACCTCAGGACTACAAGAAAGTGTCTGCACTGAATTCAGTGCACTGTGAACATGTTGAAGATGAAGGAGAATCAAGGTGAAGTCCTTGAGAAAAACAACAACCTAGTTTACAGTAATTTGGTGTTTTCAAAGAGCACACAACAGCTTTTATAAGCCTGTATTGGGTGTGATATGGTTCAGTGAAACAATGCATGTTAAAAACAGGCTGATCAGCCTTATTAATGTGCCTTTTCATAAACCATGAATTTAGAGTGTAATGACGGTGTTTGTGTGTTTGCAGGTATAAGATCACAGATATCATTGGGAAGGAGGAGGGTTTGGGGGTTGAGAATCTGAGAGGCTCTGGGATGATTGCTGGAGAATCTTCACTTGCCTATGAAGAGATCATCACCATGAACCTGGTACTGTAGAAACACACACACACACACACACACATTTCAATCTTTATTCCTAATGATGTTTAAACTCTAATGATGTTTAGACAATTACTGCTTAAATTAACCAGTTAATGAATTAATTGAACAAATGATCAAATTGTTACCATCTAAATATTATTATTGTTATTGTTAGTTTTACACTTAGGTTAGGATTACAGTGTCCATCATTGGAGGACATCACAGTTATGAATTTTCATTTGGTATAGTATAGTGAACTAGGGTTGACTAGGGTTCAATTCCCATCGGGCAATTCATTGGGTAAGGTTCTTAACACCACATTTCCCAACCTGTGTAACATGATACACATGTGAGGTTATTGTGAACAAGGGCATCAGCTAAATGTAATAATCAGTAATAAATGCATACCAGGTGATCCTAAATGTCTGATTTGAGTCAAATTTAATTACTGTGAAGTCAGAATGTGTGTGACATTGTGTCTCTGTGTTGGTGTGCAGGTGACATGCAGAGCTATAGGAATAGGAGCTTACCTGGTGCGCCTTGGCCAGAGGACCATACAGGTGGAGAATTCCCACATTATCCTTACAGGAGCTGGTGCCCTCAACAAGGTAAGAGTGACTCAGACCTAAGGTTTGGTGATATATTTTTATCTATATTGAGATAAACAGAGCAAGATGTGAGTTAAAGAGATGTGAATTTAGTCTTGTGGTAACCTTTTATATGCTCCCTTGCTCTGCTCCACGCCCTTTTCTCAACTCCTGCTCCTACTCTGCTCAACTCCTGCTACCCTCCATCCACACTCATTTTCGCACACCTACACACCACGGAGGGGGCATTTGACAGAGCTGTAGCATAAGGATGACTCTGGCTACATACTATGTGTATAAAGAATTTCAATATTTAATATTCAATTTTGCATATAGTTACAGAGATAAAGAATTTCATGTGGTGTCTTAATTTTGTCACATTATATTTTTCACATCACATTTTTTCCATATCGCCCAGCCCTACTCAGACAATTTATACATACAATTTTCAAATAAATTGTTCCTTCCTTCAGCCTCAGCTATTGTTTTAATATACTGGAGTCCAGTGGAAAGAAGTGAAATGTGTCAGAAGATGTATTCTAATTGGCGATGGTCTGGGATCAACTTGCATAGCAGTTGACATAGCAAAATCATTTCCCCATTAAGTCTCTTCTCATACAAATGGCCTCATAACTGTTTGCTCTGAAAGAGAGCACACATGCATAAATTACGCTGCTGCCCGCCTGATAAGGACAGTTTAATTTGCTCCTGTTTTAATTGTGTCAGTAAATTCAGTCTGCAGAGTGGTGACAGAGCGTTGAGCTTCTTTTTTTTTCTCTCATCAAGCTCTCTCATCTATGACCCAGATAGATTGCTGCTTAATTCATGCAATTAGAGTATCTGCATTTTGATAATAATATCCAGGACTGTTAAATGTTATGAATTTAGTTTTTGTTGGACAGTGATGAGTGTGCATGTGTGTGGGTATATGATTATTTTTTTGTTGATGTTTAGATTGTGTGTGTGTGTGAGAGGCCAGCAAGGACGGGCAGATTGGACATTCAGGCTGTACAAGAAAGAACAGTATTATTGCTAGCAGCACAAAGAGGCTCGTTATAAGGAAAGTTAATACTCATGTACAGAGAACTGGGAAAGAAGAAATATACAAAAACCATTCAGGCACAAAAATGCATATCACAGTAATCACCATAAGCCCCGCCTTCCTTTTTGGAGTTGTTAAGGTTCAGTAGCACTAATATAAAGAGAAATGCTCGTATACAAATTACCTAATGCCTTGAGCTAAGAACAAAAATGAACCCATTTAATTGGTGTAAAATAAGCCTGATCAATAAAGCAATGGCAGTAATTGCTGTAATCTCTCCCCATACACGGCACAACTGCAGATCAGGTCATTATTTGCCTAATCTATAGATAGTATTAGATTTATATGCAGAAATTTGAAGAGATTTTGTGAACTTCTAAAGTTTTTATTTTTAAAAATTCAGCTTTATTTTATTACCTTTTAATGTTCAGCAAAAGTGTTTGTGTAATAATCATTGTTAAGAACCAAAACAACCATGATGATGCGTATTTCCTTAAAAGAGAAAAAGGTTTTTTTTATTATTATTTATTATAAAAAAGGAGAAAAAAAAATAATCCTGGAAAAAATTATGAAAATGAGAAAAAAAAAAAAATGACATCCAGCTTCAAATTACATTGCAAGTACCAATCATCAGATACCAAGCACTATCAAGTCAACTATTGTGGAGAACAAATCACAGGCAGATTTTTAGACGGGCCTCCAAAAATAATAAATGTGGGATCTTGAAAAGAAAATTGAAAACTCTTAATTTGAAATTGAAAAAAGATTATAGGTTAGATAAAACAGTTGAAAAATGTTGATCATTTATATCATTACAAAGTTAAAATGATGGCCATTAAATAATTTAGTAAGATTTAAATCATTTATTGAATTATTTTCAGGGGGGTTTTTTGTTTGTTTTTTTTTGGGTTTTTTTGGGGGGGTTTTTTTGTGATCACATCAGTTTTCAGTAGCAATATTCACTACTGCAAATGCTGTTCACTTATTGAATATTCATTCATTCTATTCTTAGGTGTTGGGTCGTGAAGTTTACACATCTAATAACCAGCTGGGAGGGGTGCAGATCATGCACAACAATGGTGTCACACACACTACAGTGTGTGATGACTTTGAAGGTGTTTACACTCTGCTGCAGTGGCTCTCCTACATGCCTAAGGTGAGCACTTTCATTTGGTTAACTCTTGGCTTTAAAAATGCTCTTTTTCCCTTTTCACAAACAATAAAGTCAATAACACAAATACATTATCAGCTAGAAGTTTCTTATCTTTACGTTTGTAAAAGTGATTCACCAACTGTTTTGTTTCAGAACACATCTAGCCCCGTGCCACTGCTGGCGGCCAAGGACCCCATTGACCGGCCAGTGGAGTTTGTGCCCACAAAAGCACCCTATGACCCTCGCTGGATGCTGGCAGGAAAGCCCAACCAAAGTAAATACACACAAACACACATTGCTAAATGTTTAGTTTTGGGAATTTTTTTATTGTAATTTTTCAAATACATAAAAATTATTCCTGCAGATGTGTATTAAATTGCTACTCTCCGCATTGGGAATTCTGAACGCATTAAATAAAGCAGTATCAAAAAGAATTTATGAGCAGCTTGATGACATAAGATGTTTTATGTACTGTAGTAAACGATAGTGTATTGACACAAGTACAGGATTTTAAATAAATAAATATAAGCACTTTATTTCATTGAATTATAGAACTGATTTATGGTCATCTAGGCTTTATACGCCCATTCATAATAAACTGAATATTGGCATGTGCATATGTATCCATCCCCTTTGCTATGAAGCCCCTAAATAATTCTGGTAAATCTGCTATGTCAGATTGGACTATCTGTTCATATGACCACAATAAGCCATACACTCCAAAGAGCTGGATGACCTTATTACAAAAAAAGAAGTGAGTAAATCATTTGTATGGAAATTATTTGGTTTTCAGGGAGGAGTTATGTTCAGATTATGCTTTAGAAAAAATGTACTTAAAAATTTAAATATACAGCAAGCAGTGTTTTTGGCATTAAATACTGATACGTTAACATTATACTTTAGTAAGGTTTTCATCATATTGTTTCATATATCACATTTCTCTTAAGCATATCGATTTATTTTTAAATGTGTGACATAATGAATACTGCTTCCCTCTTTCAGTACCTGTCTGTGGTTATGTGCCTAGGTCAGCTGTTTTGCATCCCTGTCCTTCATGGGCTACTGATACCATCACTGCATGGTGTCTCTCTCTCTCTCTCTCTCTCTCTCTCTCTCTCTCTCTCACTCTCACTCTCACTCTCTAGATCCTAAAGGAGCATGGGTGAATGGTTTCTTTGATCAAGGCTCCTTCATGGAGATCATGCAGCCATGGGCTCAGAGTGTAGTAGTGGGTAGAGCCAGGTGAGCTCCACAATATTTCTTCATTACCATAAACACATGCATACACATCATATCGTATGTAGAATTTACACATATATATTGCTCCATCTGCATACCACTGTCTGAGCAAGACTGGTGTTGTTTTCCTTTGGAACACATCTCATGTTTATTAATAGGCTACTTCAGCTGCTGGTATATCACAAATATAAGGCCAGTTACAGCTTAGGGATATATGTCCCCTAAACTTGATTAACTCTGATCTCGTTGCCTCAAGGCCTTCATATTTTAATTATAGTCTTTGGTCAACGTGTATTGGCTTTTGAACATCTCTTTGAATTGTTTTTTCTTTCTTCTGTGTCACCTCAACATTTTTCAGTAGATTTTGTCTGATATTAAGCTTTGCTTTTCATCTCAATTTAACACCAGAACAGACAAGAACCATTTGGCAGCTTTTGTGACAGTTTTGTGTTGCTAATTTGTTGTTGCAATACTTCTGCATCTTTTGTTTCTCTTTTATTTTTCTGTTATACAATAGCTCTGATTCTGAGATTGAGAGTAATGGTTTTGAATTTGCTAGAATTGTGATATGCATTTCCTCAATAACATGTGAAATTACTGTGATGAAAAAGAAAGAGGCATGCTGAGAAATAGCTCCTGAACTTGAATAGGACTTAAATTCAATGCCACATTTTTTTGTGTAGAGTAGCACTGTTACAGACAGGTTTTAAGAATTTGGCCTGATGTCTATATTTGAGTGGTAATCTAAAAGAGGATATGATTATTACCCTCATTGGCCAAATATCAACTGAGAAGCTCGTCATCTGTGAATTGGACAAACAGACACAGGCATTCTCAGACCTCATCTTTGTGTTTTCCATATTCTAACACACCTGACACAACACATGAGGAGATTGTGAAATTAGTTAAGTTAAAAATAATGCAATTTATATATTTTATGTAATATTTGCTAAAATTTGAAAAGCTTTGTGCTTCTGTTCATTACATGTCCGTTCTTTTTGGTTTGCAGGTTGGGCGGGATCCCAACTGGAGTGGTTGCTGTGGAGACCAGATCTGTTGAACTGTCCATCCCTGCAGACCCAGCTAATTTGGACTCTGAAGCCAAGGTTACACACACACACAAACTCCCTTTGCACTGTAATTACAATAAGCACTGTCTTTCACGACTGTGTAAATAATTTGTCTAGTTTTCTTGTGTGTTCATTGTATTTTTAATAATGCTGAATTATTCCATCCTTGTGTTATTGAAACACATTACATTGTGGAGGTTTTGTGATGTATCAGATTGTTTTAGTAAATAGTATTTAGTAATTAGTAAGTTAAATGGGTCAGATGTTTTATAGCCCAAAGAAACACAATGTGCTTTATAAATGTGTCTTTTCCACTATAGATCATCCAGCAGGCAGGTCAGGTTTGGTTCCCAGATTCAGCCTTTAAAACAGCTCAAGCCATTAAAGACCTGAACCGAGAGGGGCTTCCACTCATGGTATTCGCCAACTGGAGAGGCTTTTCTGGAGGCATGAAGGGTCAGTCATTGTTTGCCGTGTTCTATCTGATAAGAGGACATTGTTTTTCCATGTCGTTATTTGAGATGCTAACAAAATGTGATATCTTGTGATGTACGGATTCATCCATGTAATTTTTTGATGCACAATCTATGGTCTGACTGCTGTGATTTATTTTTAATTTTGTGTTTTTTGGTTATACATGTAAACATAGAGGAAAAACAGATGTTTCTATTATAGCTGGAGTGGTCTGGAGGTGTTGTGGATTATGCTTTGTTGTCATGCTTGTATGTGGTGCTCATCTAGATGGGCTGAAATTAACCCTAGATGTCACCTACAGACATGTATGACCAGGTGCTGAAGTTTGGAGCATACATAGTGGATGGGCTAAGGGAGTACAGGCAGCCTGTTCTAGTCTACATCCCCCCACAGGCTGAACTACGAGGAGGCTCATGGGTAGTGATCGACCCCACCATCAACCCACGCCACATGGAGATGTACGCTGACAAGGACAGCCGGTAAGAGACATTTGTGTCTGTTGTGCTTGAGATAATGACAAAATGACCATGTAGGGTTTATAATGCTACATATCCAGTCCAGTATACTTTGTAGTACATCAACAACACATTTAATGGGGCTCTTTTGCAATTACATCTGTACATTTTACAGCATATGATCTCTCCCGTAAGAAAAGTTTCTACAGGCTCCGAGTGGCTCAGCAATTTAATGTGCTAGCTGGGTCATGCTGCTTGCTATTCACAGTCTGAGTCTGAGAGCAAAATTGGCCATACTCTCTCTGGGTGGGTAGATGGTGCTCTCTCCAAACATCATACCCGTGATATTAGTCATTGTATCAGAATTGGCATCCCAGCACTTTCCTCAGAATGCATTGGCTGCCCAGCAATGGCTGCTGGTTTGGGTAATTGATACTTTTGAATTGGGATAAAGTTAAAAATAAGAAAAGATGAGATTAAGTTGAGATGACAAACACCTAGAAAGGGTTTCTGTTCTGTTCTACTACATTCACAGTTGTATTATAAACTCTGTGTTGTGCAGCGGTGGAGTGTTGGAGCCAGAGGGCACAGTGGAGATTAAATTCCGCAAGAAGGATCTGGTGAAGACTATGAGACGTGTGGATCCTGTTTATATGAGCCTGGCTGAGAGACTGGGTGAGTCCACACATTCAACCAACATGGTTAGTTGCATAACAGTACATTTAACTAAGATTTGAAATAAAGCAGCAGTTGGTCGTGTGTGTGTTGGAATGGACCCGGATGAACCATAGGTAATTCCATGTGACATTGATGATCTATAACCTCAGCTTAAATATTGAGAAACCTCTTGAACTTACATGAGGTCAAAACAGGCTTCAAGTACAGTGATTTACTCACTCAGTCTTAAAACAGGTATATTTTTGTTCCGTCTTAAATGGTTCAGTTGTTACATTATCTGCTGCACTATTTAAGGTGAAATGGCAAATTCTAAGAAGCAGTTTAATTATGAGCTGATTTCAGCTGGTCATAGGTACTGCTTTGGATGCTGTCCGTATCTGTAATGAGATCATTCAGATAAATTTAATACAATATAGTGGTGATGATGCCGTTTTGGTTATAAAATATTATTTTGTTTTTGTCATGAGATTCATAAAAAACAGTCAAGAAAAATAATGAAATTTAAAATAGCCTTTACATGTTTAAGGTGGTTACATGCTTATTAATGCAATAATAATGTAATAAATTATTTTGTATTTTGTTATTTTAGCCAGTTGTTATTACTTGTTGTGCATGTGTGCAATACCTCTATACCCTCTTCTGTTTACGGACTGAGACCCCTGAAGACCCCTGTCAATCACGCTCTCCACAGGTCAATCTCATCTTTTCACTCCCCCCTCCCCCTCAGTCATCTGTCTGCAGCCAGGGCAGCCCATTGACCTGCAAGCAGTCTCAATGATCAACTCTGCCACAGATCAATGTCTTAGCTGCCTGTGGGGCTAACAGAAGCCCAGAGCCAGTCACTCTAGGGGTCCAGAAAGAAGGCCTGTCCAATATTATGTCAAAAAAAATGTATGATGCTGTCATGCCTATTCACACCAGCCATTAAAGGGCAGGACAAATAATTTTCATTTCTCTTCTTAAACAGCAGTTTCAAGACAACCTCTTCCCTCCCCAGCCCACACAATCCATATATGCAAATCGAGCTCCACAACTGGCCCTTTTAAATGAATCATATATGACAGCCCACTCTACAGCACTTTAGCCCCGCCCATATCATTGCAATTCTGTACAGCCTGGGCTGTTTTTTGAATGAGACATAAAACGGGGTAACCAATCAAATCAACTTGCATTTATCGGTGTTAAAGATACAGCAGAAAATCCAGCCTTTTTATTTCAGGCTATAAATAAGAGAGAGGACAGAAAGTGGTCATGTAAAATGAATTGACTGCACATAAACCCACGCAAATGTTTAAAATGACCTTTAGAGTTAAAACAGGTACATATAATAGAGACCTGTTAATGCCTCTGTTGCAGACATCCTATATGTTGACATTTACATCAGCTGCATACTGAGGTATGACTGTGAAGACGGCCTGACTTAACTTTATACTCTTTGATTCTCTGTGTGTGCGTTTGCTTGTCCAGGCACCCCAGAGCTGTGCACAATAGAACGGAAGGAGCTGGAGACCAAACTGAAGGAGAGAGAGGAGTTCCTGCTTCCCATTTACCATCAGGTGGCAGTGCAGTTTGCCGACCTGCACGACACACCGGGACGCATGCAGGAGAAAGGAGTCATTACTGTGAGCAAACGATTCTAACCATTCTTCTGTTCTGTTAAATAAAGTCAAATTTTTATTAGAAAAACCCCTGAATAATCCTCCCCAAATTAAGATTAATTAATTAATTCAGCTTTTAATTATATCATCAAAAACAAGAAACCAGAGTGAGGAACATAAAAAGGTGTCTGCTTGTCCTCCTAAAAGTCTTCTCAGTTTAGATTTCACAAAAATGGTTAGTTGTAATAAGAAAAACTCTCATAAGAAGGACTCATAAGATGAGAAACCACTATCCAAAACAGTACTGCATGGAAGCTCGGCGGTTCCCTTGACTACTACACTAATTGACTAATCTTAGTGTTTTAGACAAATAATTGCATTCATTTATGTTCACTTATTTATCTTTACAAAGCTGTAGATGTTCCTCTAAGGCAGGGGTGTCAAACTCAAATATACAGTGGGCCAAAATGTAAAACTTGAGCAAAGTCGCTGGCCAACATTGAACAAATGAACCTTATATATATATATTGTTTATAGCATTTCTAAGTCTTATTCACGATCATACAGTAGGCAAACCCAGTATGTTAATTTATTTAAATATTGTACAATGCAAGGTGGCTTATATGGTACATGGGCCTTTCCTTGTATATTGTATCATTATAACAGCTAACAGAGTAATCAGTGTATTAGAAATAGCTTTTAACAGTTTTTCTCACTTAATTTTTAATTGACCTAATTAACAGTGAAAAACCTCCACAAAACGTCACTGTCACTGTCACTGCAGCTGGAGAACCTAATCAGAGATGTCCAGGTTTTGCTGTAAATTGTCCTCATAACTGCGGTGTGTCAAATTACAGGATGTCCTAGAATGGCGAACATCGCGGCAGTTCTTCTACTGGCGCTTGCGGCGCCTCCTTCTGGAGGACACTGTAAAAAAGAAGATTCAACAGGCCAACAGTGAGCTGACAGATGGTCAAGTGCAGGCCATGCTCCGCCGCTGGTTTGTGGAGGCCGAGGGCGCCGTGAAGGTGTGTATTTGGGTGTCCTTCGCTCACAAATGCAAGCTTGTACACACATGTAGAGACCACGTAATATGATAAAGCAATGATTGTTAAAATATACAAATATATTAGTACTTTATTTATTAGTTCACTTGCATAACTGAGGGTTCCAGTGAGATATGTGTAGATGCAGAATTGTATTACCAGGTGTGAATCACTCATGTTAATCTCATGTGAAAATAGATCAATTTGAGAATTGATATTTTATGCTCCTGTGCTCTCCCCACCTGTAGGGAGTGTCATTTACTTTGACACTACTGCTGTAAAATCAGATCACCTTCTGAGTTCCCTACATGTACAGCTATTCACATGCATTTGTTGACAAGCTGAGAGTTACATAGTTTAGCATTTTGAGCTTCATGTTGAATTCACTGATTCATTTTTTTTCTGCTATTATAAAAATAACAGCAGTGTAGCTCCTAAATAGCCACTATTGAATTTTACTTCATATTATCTGATCTAGGCTTTTGGACTTGAGAACCTGAGTATGTCTTCTTTTCTCCATGTACTCAGTTCATCGGTTTAATTCTTCCTTCATAGTATACACACTGCAGCACTTTCACATGCAGTCTATAGTAAAAGCCATTACAAGGAGCTGTTTAAGTCCAGCCAAGCCTGGGCACAAGAGGCACACTGGGACGCATGAAGAGGTCCTGGAGCGCTGCCAAGCCCCCGAGGCAGCTCCAAAATATCTACGGATGACGATGGCTGGAGCGGCTAATGCATTAACCCAATCAGAGGCGGCTATCTTAAGCCGCAATTAATCTCCTCCCTGGCATGCGCAGATAGGAGAGCAACATGCTGTTTCTTAATTAAAAGCAAACGGATTAAAAATGATTAATAAAGGCTGTTAAATGTTCCCGCCGACTAAGGGTGCAGGCTTTTTTTCCATAGGGGACCATTAACGGCCCGACAAATCTTCCTGAGTCCGGCTTTGTTTCAGATCAGCCTGGTTTTATCTGTAGAGCTCTAATCTTTTCTTTTTTTAAGAATTGAGGCGGGGTTCTGACGGGCTCTCTTTCCAATACAAACATTCTTCTGAAAGGGTTTTAGTTTGGAAAATATGTCAATTTACAGACGTGCAGCCCAACGTATTTAACAGCCTCTCTCTCCCACTCTTAGGCCTATTTATGGGACAGCAATGAAGATGTGGTGGAGTGGCTGGAGAAGCAGCTGACCGAGGAGGAAGGTGCCAGGTCTGTCATTGACGAGAACATTAAGTACATCCGCAGGGATCACATTCTCAAGCAGATCCGCAGGTAAAAATCACAATCCCCCAGTTTTTTTTTTTATGTACAGAAGAGATGTGGTTTCACCAGCTCCCACTACACGATCACTGTATGTGAGGAGCTCAGAGGGAATGAAACTCTGTTTTTCGTTTGTACACTATATGTCTTATGTCTTATATGTCTTGTATTATACTTTAAATTGTACCCGGTGCTGAAACAGATGTGCAAATGCACATACACAGCCTGTCTAGTCCAATACTGCCAATAGAATAGGACTCTGGAACAGATAAACATGAACCTCTTGGCACCATGTCTAATGCCAGGTGTGGGTACAAAGCCCTCCAGCATTGAGCTGTGGAGCAGTGGAACTTTGTCCTCTGGAATGATGGAGCTCCACATAGTATTTATGGGATGAGTCTGAGTGGCAGTATTGGAACACCAGTTTATTACTTGTCTCGTAATAGGCACTATATAGGTTTAAAAAAAACAAAAACACTGAAGAAACTCTAATGACCAGTTCTCCACACACGTTTTGCCATGTAGTGTATGTCAGTTCAGCGGGGTTTTTTTTGTCTCTCTTCTGGTTTAACATTGTGTTTATTTTCTCTTAGCCTGGTTCAAGCCAACCCAGAGGTTGCCATGGACTCCATCGTTCACATGACACAACACATCTCCCCCACACAGCGGGCCGAGGTGGTGCGCATCCTCTCCACCATGGATGCCCCTGCTTCCTCCTAAACTCTGCGCACACACACAGAACAAGGCTTTATTAATGGAGCTGTTGGAAACTGGACAAGAGGAGCCAACATGAACTATTAGAACAAACGTGTTGGCTATGATTCTACTCAGCAGCTGTGTAAATGAATTTTTTGTGGCACTTATCTCAGTTGTAAAACTTCAAGATAAAAACCTTCATCTAGTCAAGTGCAAAGAAGTGATACAAATCTGAATTCCATGTGAAAGTCTGTTGTCATATTAATGTTTTAGATGTTCACAAATCCCGGTCTAGAATAACCTTACCTTATTTATGCCGCTGCACTGGTCCGCACAGCGCTGCTGTTCGTGTTGGCACGACTGACCCTTAGGGTCAGCACAACACCTACTACTTTAAGCTTATTACAATCATAACCTGGTCATAAATATACCTATGAGTGCACCTTACCCCCGAAACCCCCACAGGAGCACCCTTATGCCTCGTGTTGTCGTTTTGTTTTATTGGTTGATGTGTCCTGCTGGAAACGTTCTGAATAAACACACTAGTGTTCTTCACTAAAGGCGCTGGTCCTCATTCACCAATCACTTTCTAAGAATTTTCTTAAATATGTTCTTGAGAAAGGTCCTAACAAAAAGACTACATCAGATTCACGATGTGTTTTTAAACCACACAGTTGTTCACAGCTCTGCTTTTGTAATAATTCTATTGTCCTTGCAAACTGAACAAATTCCAACCAGGAATCCATTGATGAGTGTGTTTTTAAAGACATTTCTTAAGAACAGTTGGTGAATGAGGCCCAATGGTTCTATATAGAGCCATGACAAAGAATCCCTTCATTGTTGTGTGGTTTGTGTGTTTTTTTTAAAGCTTTTTTTTCTTAGCGTAGCTTATATTACTCTAATTTATTAATGAAAGTCCTTCATAAAAAAAAAAAAAAAAGGTAAAATATGGAAACCTTAAACAAGCTTTAGTTAGAACATGTGCTAAACTAAACCTGCACAAGTATGTTTTGACCTTCACACTAGAAACAGGACCAAAATTAGTCAAGGAAAAGACATTTTGGTAGGTATAACTGCTGCACCTTTAGTGAATAGAAGAAAAGCCCTGTTTGCTAGAAGGATGGATGAGTGAGGGGGAGTAATTAGTGATATGAGGCGAGTTATGTAGGTAATGAGCGGACTGGTTAAATCCACTGTTGTGGAGTGAGGCATTGTGGCCATGGAAAATGCTGCTGGAGAGTGCTGAGGATAAACACCACTGGAATTACTCGTGTAATTGTGTGAAAGGTTAGAGGGGACTTGTGTATCTGGTGTTTCCTTTGACTTGGATTAATGGTGGAAGGGCTGGGCTTGATTGAAGTACCAGCCTGTCCTCCCCACCCAACTCTCGCCGTAAAATGTTACTGAAAAGGCTGGTTGAACAGAAGTGGATGTTTACTGTTGCAACCCTGAGTTGCTCCTTAATGTAACGAAATAAAACCAGTATATAAAATCTGAAGGCAGTGGTTTTCTTCTTTTCAGGCATAAAGTGGATTGATATAATTAATAGACAGTACTGATTCCAATATCAGGCTCATCACCAACTTGAAGCAGATGATTAGGCTTGTTTTACTAGTATTAAAAAATATCTGAGGACCTTTATTGTACACTGAGTTTAGGTTACACAGACACTAGATGGCCCACCCAAGAGTGTCTAAAATGAACAGTCACATGTCTTTCCTCAATGCTTTTTTAGCTTTCTAACATTATGTATATTACATAGACCTCAGTGATCATCGACTGCTTTACTCAGCTATAAAACTGATCAGCACACCTCTTGGCAGGGAATATAGTCCCACTGCCCCAAACCTGTAAGCTGTTTTGAAAAACACAATCATTTTAATGTAATATTCCTGCCAAATTTGCAGGGATTTTTTCTTTGTACTTTTTTGGAAGCTGGCTAAAATTTTACAGGCTGTTTTTGTTTCTGTGCAAAAATTGTAACACTATCATTTACAGCCTACATGTTCACCTTCTCTTTAACTCAAATTCAGCTGAATACTGATTAAATGTGACTGAATATGTTAACGATACTATAAAATCTAAACTTCCATTTAAAACCGTAAACACAACAGCAGCTACCTGTCCATTCAAAGGGTTTTACAGATCATTTTTAACACTTCCAAAGGTTTTTGGATGTTGGCTACAGAAACAGAATTTATCCATCACATTTTATTAAGATAAATTAATAAAACAATATTATGAATATAAGTTATGAATATTAAATATTTTATTGAAACCTATTTAACTGAAATCCAATCCCTCTTACAATAAACCCACTTCAAACTAGCTAAAGGTAGTGGTGTTCTCTTGAAACTGGAATTGTGTCTGTAAATGTTGCCCATTTTATGCATAACAGTACATCATATCACAGTGTTCCAAACCAGATAAGCAATTCATAACCATTCACATGGTCACATGTACAAGCTTCCATCACAGCTCCAGTGCGAAAACAAATGACTTGTCTAACCAGCTACATTTTTTGTTCTGTTCCTTTAAGTTCAGCCTTAAAACATCAACAATTGCTAGTAAACAAGTAAATGAAACTAAAATCATTCCTGTATGTTTTGATTCTGTTTACAGCCACATGAACGTTTGTGAGGCAGAACCTGAGCACATGCTGTTCCTCAGAGTCCCATACTCCTACAGAATATACATGGAAGTACAGAATATAAATTTGGCAAATTGATTTGCATCCACAGCAATACCCATCACAATTACTGCTGTCACAATATACAGGCCAGTAATTTGGGTGGAGTAATTGGAGGTGTAGGTTTCTTCCAATTCTGAAACTTCCTCAGGAGAACTCGTCTCATTCATAGAGAACAGACTGCAGAGACTGTCACATTAAGGCAACTCCAATCTACACATTCTCTTGGTTTAGTTCATAAGTTGTGAGTTTTCTTTGGACTAAAGTTTACCATGAGGAATTAGAGGCTTCATATTTGCTGACAAAACAGCACTTTTAATACAAAGACAGGTTTGAAAGTGACGTTCAGCAGATCAGCAAAAGTACAAAGGTGGTCTCACAGAATAGCAATTACATATCAAGCAGAAATGAGCCAAGTCATTTTCGTAGTCCCAAATAATGCTGCCAGCTTGCAGCAGAGGTGTGATAGCTCAGACCAAAAGGAGGTGTGTACACAAACTTGTCCAGGGTGTATGAAAATAAGTCTGTCTGTCTTCATCCTCTGGCTACCATCAGTGAACCACCTGTGATCCAAACAGAGATCGATACAGCTCTGACCTAAAGAAACAAAAAAGAGAGAAAGAAAAAACACACACCCATATTAGAAAAATGGCAGTAATTATACATATATACATATATGTACATATATGTACATATATATATATATATATATATATATATATATATATATATATATATATATATATATATATATATATAGTGCATTTACTAGATATTGTAGGCCAAATGTATGTAAATTGTAACAATCATGAAGCACCTTTATACTGACAAAATTAAAGTCATGACATTTAAAGCTTTTAAACATTTTCCCCCCAAATTCCATTTTTTTTCCCAGAACCTTTTTTTCCAATCTACCCCCATTTCCCACTCATACTCTCATTTGGGTAAAACAAAGGTTTTATAAAACAAAAACATTTTATACTAAATTACACTGTGGTTCCAAACCAAGTGCTCCCCCAAGTGGTAAAACATCTGTAACTGAAATGATAATGAGGATAATGGAGAGATTTTTCACTCCATTTATGTAGAGGGTATTTAGTACTTTGTTATTTCCATTTTAATTGTAATGAAAAAGTGTCTGTTGATCACTAACAATCAAAGTTTCACAGACAGTTTGTAATTAAAGCATCTGCAGATAATATACTGTATAAAGCTGAACTACAAAAAGATGGCCATGCTCTACAGCAGCCCGGTGCACAGTTTATTAATAACACTGGATTAAATGTGGCTAGACAACATATTCCATTTAGGCCAGCAGCATCACAGTCCACCATAATGGACTTTTAATAGCCTTTTATGCAAATCAGGATTAGCATTTATTAAAATCAGTCATCATTGATGTAGGCTTGTAACAATTACTTCATAATTGCATGCATGCAATTATTTTGCAGTTGCAACAGTGCAAACTGGGTGTGTTTTCATTATTTGTATTAAAGAAAATACATGTAAATGACAGAAATCAGAAAACCTGTTCACCGAGACATCATGGATTCAGAACATCTTAATTCTGATTGATGCAATGCTAGTTTCAAAGCTCAGCAATGAGTAATGTTTGTTTACTGAAGCCTGAGCTGTCTGTTAGGACCTACTATTGATAGGTAGGCAGCAAGACACCGTATCGACCACTTCAACTAATTTACGCAGCACACAAACCAAACAGGTAATTGTTATCTTTATTAATTATATGAGTTAATCAACAGATCAAATTTCCAGATCATAATGGTTCTTCAAATATGTGTTTGATTGTGATTAATCTCGATTCTCAACAGTCATTCAGGCAATTCAGTGTCATACAGAAAAAAGACTGTATACATCCTGACTCGGTCAGATATCCAGTATGTGTGGGGCTGAGACCAGTAAACACTGTTGGATTTCATGCAAGAAGGAAAAGAAAACCAAATACAAATGACCTGATACCACATTACATTTTCAGGTACAATAATACCTCCACTTTTTACTATATACATCTTATACACATATTTACATAATACACATCATGATAATGGAAGTATCTTCCTGGAGTCCTGGATCCTTTTTTCTACTCATTTATTGTGCAGCGTAAAACACTGTTCCACTCTGCTCCATTACTCCACTTTACAAACCTTGTCCCAGCTGGACTGCTTTCAGATTACATCTGGAAATGTAAGCAAATATGAACACAAAATCTGGAATGAACAGAAGCTAGACATGATGAAGATTAACTAAGATCCACTTGATCATGTGTGTCTGTAGTTCAAACTCAATAAAATACTGAAGCTTTCCTTGATCTGAGTTGTAGTCAATAGGCTCAGAAAATACACTGGCAAAGCTGACTAACGTATGGATCTACATGAATATCAGGCCAGGCAAAATCTACATATTTGGCACATAAAGATATATGCCATTCTATACAGCCACTAAGAACAGGGCAACAGATCTCTACAGGAATCTCTAATATGTGCATAACTACATTTTAAATATTTCTCAACTTCAGTGTTTGTCACACATGCTTTACATCACTCGGAATCATTCTGAAATCATACAGGTGTAATGACATGCTACTTAAAGGACGGGATAATCTTCAGGCTCAGGACACGCCCCCTTCTGGTTCAAACCCTAATCCAGATATTTTGTGCACTAAACAGATACAAATGTAGATAACTGCGCTGTGTTAAACCTCTAAAACAAACTTGGAAGTTAATGCTGGATGACGTCCATCTTGTGATCCGATTTAGAAATCAGATTTAATGAAAGCCAGGATTTGCAATGATATCTCTCCATCACTCAAATTCAAGATGCACTGAATAACATTAAGTCTGACCAAAGCTCTAAAGGCTAATCTTAACATGCCCCCCCCCTTTCCTCACTACCTCCTGACTGACACTGAAACTCTCAGACTGACACCCACACAGGGCAGCATCAAAGTCAGGCTAAAGCTACTGCTTAATTTCAATCACACTGACGGCCAACAGAATGGCCGTTGGATGACACTGCACCATTTACCTGCTGTAGCTCAACCAAGCATGGAATCTAATGGAACAAAGTCTGCACTGTTCTGAAATTTATGATTCCATGAAACTTTGTTTCTAACTAAAGGAGGCTAAAGCAAGTCTCCTCTTTCTAAGCTACAGCCAGACAGCTAGGGCAAATGGTGCGGAGCCTGCTGTGTCTGTCCTTGTGTTCTCACTCTCTTGTACACACTCTCTCACAGGTGGGCCTTAATGTCCCGAGGGGTCTTGGGCCAGGCTAGCAGACAGCATTTAATCCTCAATCCCTGTTTGAAATGCACCAGCAGTGGCAAGGATTACAGATGCCTTCTGATTATCATATAATGCATACATTCTTATTCTGGCAGAGCACGGCAAACGAGGGGGATGTGAAGAGCAATAAAGGAGAGAGAGCTAAGAAAAAAGGAAGAGAAATAGTGCTAAAGAGAAGCCATGAGTGGATGAGATGGCAAGAGAGCTAGAGAGAAATCTTGAGGTATAGAAAAAAGAAAGCAAGAGAGAAAAATTTTGAGGTACGGAAAAAGAAAGCTAGAGACATGCCCAGCACAGAACACAATTGTGTGTGTGAGACAGAGAAAGATGTAATTATATAAATAATAGCTTAAAGAAATCACAGTCAAAATCACACAACTGACTCAGAATCCAGACAAATCTTCACCATCGGTGCTAAACGCACAGGGCTAATCTCAAACCCCTATGGAATATCTATAGTGTGTGCGTGCGTGTGTATGTCTCCCCTCCCCTATACTTTCACATTAACATTCATGGGGCCAGTGATGCGTATCGGTGGGCGACACACAGCCGCTGTTCAGATATGGATGATGGGGAGGGGGCAGAAGCAGAAGAGTGTGTGTGTATATATAAAAGGTCACCCGTAATCCCACTCCTGCAAAGGTCAGTGGTCACCTAGCTCAGGCAATTGCCATACATCATTATTATTATTATTGTACTTCATTGATGGCTATGAGGGAGAGCATGAGAGTGAGAGAGAAAGCACGAAAGAAAATCCAAGCAGAGTGAGCGAGCGACAGAGACTGCAAATGAAAGAGAGGAGCTACAGAAAGCATGCTGGACAAGCCTAATGAAAAATAATTCAGAATGCGAGAGCAAGTAGAAGATAAAAAGAATACAGAAGGTCAGGTTTGTGATGTTACAGTCAAAAAAACACTCATGCTTGGAAATGAGTGAGCCAGCATTTTAAAACTAACTTTACAAAAATACAAGTTTGAAAATTCACACAAAATGTGTCTTGGATTTGGAGAACAGCACCGTCAATAAGGCAGCCTGACAAGTTTCTAGTTTTCAGTTACCATCTTCACTCCTGTCTCAACATAACCAACATACATCTAAAAGTTTGCTGTGAAAGTGGTGGTCTGAACTTTCATTCAGTCCCATTGTCACAGGTGTATAAATTCAAGCAGTCTGCCTTCATTCTAAAGGGCCCTGTGGGGACCTGCATTACAATCAGAATTAGAAATACTTTACTAATCCCAGAAGAAAACTGCAATACCACCATCATCTTGAACTTTCTTCCCTCTTAGATATTACATAATCAACTACAATCAACTGTTTACAAACCACCGCAACTCAGACACAAACTGGTAATCTACAGGGGTTAGACAATGAAACTGAAAACACCTGGTTTTAGAACACAATAATTGATTAGTATGGCATTGCAATATTTTGAGCAAAACTGTGCTCTTACCTGCTAATTGAACACTCTCACACTGCTCTTACTGTTGCAATGTGCAATTAATGAAGATTGGCCACCAGGCTGCTCCAATTTAGCCATGAATCCTCCCACAATAAAATGACAGGTGTTTCAGGTTCATTGTCCAACCCCTGTATGTAAAAGTACCTAGTGGGGTCACGGAGTGCAGAGGTACATAGTGCACAAAAGTTGCCAGCACTCTGCTGACTCAATAACGGCAGAACTCCAAATCTGCTATTAGCACTGCAATTCCTGTGGCTTTAGAATGGGAGGTCAATAATGGTGTCCTAATTTTTTTTGTCTACATTGTTTATAGTGCATTTTTCTGCTGTGATGTCTTCGCTGGGCTTTTTTTTTTGGCATGCCTTTCTCCTTCTCACTTCCTCTCTCTCCGCTGGGGGATACGTATGCAATGACCGTGACCACTAGGCCAGATTTATCAGTCACCTAGGCCTCTTCATAAATCCTCTCAGCTCCAGCATCCGTCCTCTTCTCCTAATCCCTCTCTTCACTCTTCTCCCATCCTGTCTACTTCCCTCATCTCTCCATCTCTACTCTCTCTTCTCTCTCGCGCCTTCACTTAGCATCTCCAGCATCACCAGAAGATCAGAGCAACCTTTCATAACATCCTTCGATATAATTACAGATGAAGAGAGTCTAGTACAGAAAGAGCTGTTTCTCCCTTGTCTGGCCTTTGTGTGTCCAGGAGCAGGGGTCAGTGCCCTGCTGACAGAGTGATGCACTGATTTAGCTGCATATCCATGATTTGCATGCACAGAATTGAGTTGTAACTTAGCAATGCGGTATTAATGCTGGGTCAAAAAGAAACAGACCAACAGGTGTGGGACAATTTTTGGGTTTGATATTCAAGACACAAAAATGTCTTGATTCTGTAGAACACACACACTTCTCTCTCGCTCTCTCTCATATATAAGGAATGTCACAATACCAGAAATTTAGTAGTTGCACTAAAATGATTCAATTCTTGATATCACAAAACCAATGATGATGTATATGAGAAAATAATATGCATGAAGCTTAGTTTTGAACATGGTCTTAAATGAAACCAACAAGATATTTAGTGTTTAATTACTTGGCTACCAGAACCCACTGAAAAAAATACATTTTTGGTTTAAATGTACATTATTATGATGATTATGTTTTGTATTTACATCATTATTCTGGGTATATATTTGTACTGAACCCTATATAGTTTCCATACTGCATTCCCTGAAACAGGGAAGAGAGAAATGTTTCCATATAGAAATGTAGGCTAAATGACGGTGGCTTAAACTTTTACCCCCACAGCCACTGTTAACTGCATGCTTATGTGCTGCGTTCAAGTGAACACAGTGGCTTTCCAACATATTTCTGCATCAATAATATGTGAAATGAATGAAAAATGAGAGATGGAAAAAATGATAGTAACATTTCAGCATACGAACACTTTGATAAAACTCACTCAGCTTGAACTCTGTACAGCTCTGGATGTCCGTCTTTAAGGTGCTTAGCAAAAATTGAGGCATTTCCTCATTAAAAATGTTCTCAAACACCATTTGCATGTTGGCTTTTGCTTTCAATGATTTGACCCTGCTCATCAGACTCAAACCCACCAAAGTGCTAATTAAAAATCAACAAATAAATAAATAAATAAATATAATTTTACAGCCGTGCCACACACCACCACTGTGTCAGTGTCACTGTAGTGCTGAGAATGACCCACCATACACATAATACCTGCTCTATGGTGGTCCTGTGACTGTAGAAACAAGGATGTGTTTATAAATGTGGTTGATTGTACATTGTGGTTTATTTAGTCTATTGATTCTCATTTTTAATGAACATGCTAATAATTCTGGACAGTCATTTTTATCTCATGACAATGGCTCATGTCCAGGGTGAGGTTCTGTGACATGTTTGTATTTAGTAAAAAAATTTATTAAAAATGACTGTCTATGGGGGAAATGGTGAGTCGGGTTCCTACAAGATTCCTAACAGTTAATGTAGCCTAAGAGACCAATACCTAGTGAGTGTATGACAAAACACCGCCAGACCATAAAGAAATATGTTCAAGTTAATGACTTTTTTCCAAATGATGTTTTTGTCTTGCATTCAAGACAGAAAAAGTGAGCACCAACTTAATGTTTATTTCATTCTTACTTTGTTTCATCTGTCACAAAGTGACAGCAAGAAAACTACAAAAGTAAAAGGCAAAAAAACAAACACCTAAATTATTTTCTTTGTGCCTCCACAAAATCAAATTAAAACCCAAATCTCACAACTGCAAGGCTCTGTGTGTGTGTGTGTGTGTGTTAATGAATGCATATCTACAGAGAGAGGGAGAGGTTGTTTGATTTGCCTGTGCACTGTTTGAGAGGGGATTAGGGTTAGCTGACAGGCAGCCACGAAAGAAAGACAGAGACAGACAGAACCATACCATTAATTAAACACACACGTACACACACACGTACACACACACGTACACACACACGTACACACACACGTACACACACACGTACACACACACGTACACACACACGTACACACACGTACACACACGTACACACACCTTGTCATTTCCTGCGCTACCCCTGTGTATCACAAACACACCCTTAGGTTAACTGTTTCTGTTAAAGTGTGTAGGACGGGGATTTTCTAATAAAAAGAAAAGCTGACTGAAGAAGTACAGTAACAACCTGCAAGCAACAATAAAAATACAGCTGGAAGAAGTTATACATACATACATATTTTATATATATATATATATATATATATATATATATATATATATATATATATATATATATATATATATATAAATATAAATATAAATGAGAGGCCACTCACCGAGCTTCATCACTCATGGTGCTGTGGTCGATTGGAGCCATAAAATTTACCAGCTTACTGTGAATGTGGAATCTGAAAATAAACACAATCATACTCAGTTAGTTAAGCAAGTAAATACAGAATCTAATACATCTAATAAACCAATAAATTGAAATATTTGCTTTAAACAGTTCAAACTAAAATTAATAAAGCTGTCTATGCTAAAATACTTAATTTTTTGAAAACAAAGTGTTCTCCCCACCGTACACAACTCCAAATTTGCATTTGCGTTTGTGCACAACCCATGGCACCTGCACATTTCCAGTACTTTCTATTAGCTGTGCTATAAGAAGTCTGACAACCAAAAATCTCATTGTTTGAAGGCCCTCACACAAATGGGTGATCTCTAGTGAGTTTGTAGTAATAAGCCTCCTAAATTAATAATCAAAATGACGAGCACAAACATAAAAAACCAAAGAAAATTATTTTATAACAATTAGACAAAACAAATGCTTCTTTTCTGCTACTCTGCAATGCAGGATCATTTTATACACTGAACTACGTATAGACATTATATATTACTCCAACCAACAAGTTAATGCTTACCTGACTTTTCTGCCTTTGCTGGCCTTGGTGTCTACTTTCTTTTTGATTTTGCTGCGAAGCTTCTGAATGGCCAGCCACTGTCTATGGAAAAAGAAAGTGATTTTGAAGAGAGAAAACAAAAATAAAAGAACAAACATAAAATGCACAGATGCAGTTTCATACCTGCCCATAGCTACTTGGTCATTTGGGTCCACTGTACTTGTCTTGCGCTCAATAAGCTCTCGAAGCAGCTGAAACAGAATCACAAAAAGACAAAGGGATTGTGACAGCATTCTTAGACGCAATAACTTGAACACTATATCAAGACAAACTCCTCCTTTGGTGAACACCTGTTAATGTGGTCAGTCTAAAATACTGCCCACCATTACTGCTTTACTGGCTCTATAACTGAGCACAGGTTTTGGTTCCCAGATGATTGCCATTGGTAGTGTCATTTGAAGTAATTTACTCAAATAGCAGTCAATAGAAATCTATAATATTCATGTATATGGTTAAAATATTTGCATCTAACATTCCTAATTGCATGGACAAGGGGAAGTAAGCAGGTATCATAGACACAGACTGCTGGGCAAGTTCTTTTTTAGGGTAGGGAAAACAATCAAGACTACATGTCTACAGATTTGGAAGCTAGGGAAGAGTAAATTGAGTATTAATGTTCATTTAAAGACAACAAAAGTTCTTGAATCACTAATGAAAGGGCTGGGAAACCGTCCCCAGTGCCATTGACCATTCACTCTCCTCACAGGCCACCAAGACATCAATGCCCGTTACTGATATTAATAAACTATGTTCCCAGAGTGCATCAAGGAGAGTAGAGCTTTAAAAATGCAGAGATTAAAAACTCTCACTATCCAGTCAGTGAACATACAGTATCATAAAGCCACTCTTAAAGCTAGTTATCAAGAAGACAATACAATTCGGTTACAGAGATTTACGGGACTCATGGTAAATGCTGAAAATAAAATAATAGTCCTTGTAAGTGGCCCATTTTAAACTGAAACAAGCACCAAATATCAGGTGAAACACATATTTATGGGAATTCATTAAATCATTTTCATATAAAAGATTTACATTTGAATTAAAATCTTCAATGCTCCACTGACAGAAAAGCATCTCCATCATTGCTATTCCAAACTCACCAGAAATCCAGTAATATTGCTCTACTGTATCAGCCCATACACTTCTTTCAATTTCAGTGAATGTTATGTATCTCTCAATTTGTCCAGAAATGCATGTGATAAACAAGTCCTTTAGATATGGCTCAAAGTGCAAATTGTCAACTGTAGGGGGAGTCCAGAAACAAGGATAACCAATTACTCACTTGATGCTGCTGAGGCGTTGTGAATTGCACCATTCATTTGAGTTAAGCAAACATGACAAATAAGAACATTCATATTGACCAATTCATAAATTACATCTGAATGATAAGCCGTTAAACAGATCTCATATCAGTCACATTACTTAGTGACATCACATCGGTCAGGGAATATTCTGTTCATCTTTAACTTCTATGTTAAAATGACTCCAGTACTGTTTAACAAGGCAAGAGAAGATTATTCTTCTGGACTACACTTTAGCCATTTTAGATTACCCAGTTTGCAGGGAGGAGTGCACCAAATTGCAATCAGCTTTTAGCTGTGTCAACTGGCCCGTACCTCAGACCCTTCATCCATCAGCCCCACCATGAGGAGACATTAACCCCTACATCACCCAGCATGGTTAACACTGCTCCAACATGGTAAGATCAGAGAGATAACTTGCACCATTCCCTCTCTCTTTTAGACTGCAGAGGAAATTAATAAACCCGTGTTTCTCCTCATACCTGGTGATAAAAGTCATCATCATCAAAGATCTCCTCGTCCAGATCTTTCAGATGTGTGTTAGCTTTGAGTGGAATATCTGCTGCCTAAATAGAAGAACAAACCACTGTGAAGAAAATGACTGAAAGAATAATGGAAGACTATCAATATCATCACCATAACAACACTTTTTACACAATTTAAAAATTGTGAGATTTTGTAAAAATTCCACAATAAATTGGTGAACATGTACACCATTTTGAAAATGTAATATTTTGTTTAGAAACAATATTTGATCTATAATAAAAGTCAGCAGGCACCAGTCTGCCTGATAGTTTTATAAAATGAGAAAACTGAAATCTTGAGTAACAATTGATACCAATACAGAATATTGTCATTGGAATATTGTCTATTTTGAAATGAGTTTAAGCACTTTGCTTAAGATATATTAATCACACTTAAATTACTCAAAACAGAGAACACATACACACAAAATCACAGCCAGTACACTGCAATAATTTTCTTCAGAAGACTAATTAACTGAAACATATCCACCTTGTCTATGCCTTAAATGGCTTTTAGAGGGGTCTGCATTTCTAAAATGATTTCTTACCTCAGGGTCTGTGGGGGTTGAATGTGTTTGTGCTATGGTGGAGTCTGGTTTGCCCAGCACTCTGTAGTTTGACCTCCGAGTCTGTGTGCGTCTGACTAAACGCTCCTTATCCATCAGCACCTGCTCCACCTGAGTCAGGATATTCCTATCAAAAGCTCCAAAGCCCTGTTATGAGGAAGTATGAATGATGGAAAAGAAAAACATGAGAAAAGGTAAAGTTAACAAATGAGGTGCTAACATTGAGTCATGCAATTCCAGGTTAAGGTTTATATTTTACCTTTTTAAATGTTTTTCTTTACTGTTTTTTTTTCCTTATGCTTATATTTGTTTATTCCACTTTTGCTTGGCTTGGTATACATTTTACTATATTTTTTATCTGATTGTAGTCAGCATAAAAAACAAGAATTGCAGTAAACCATAATAATTACAGATATCAAAATTAGTACATCAAAAATAGAGTGAACTTCTACCACGTTTTACCTATTTTAAACAAAGTAAATCCTGCATTTACCTTATTGGTCTTTCCCATGGTGAGCCGCGTCTTATCATACCACTTCTGCAGGGTGGCATCTCGATATGGCTGGAATGCCGCAAATCGCTTAGCCATGAAACCTGGATAATCTGTCATGTCCAGTTTTCGCTTGGGAGGTCCGTTTTGACCTTTGGGCCTTTCTTCGTCATCTCCATCTTCATCACTATTAATCTCCTCATCACCTTCAGTTTTGCTAGGAGAGGAACATGTATACAATGAGAGGCTTTTCCACCCTTTCTATATAAATGACCCGATTTAACAATAAGTAAATGATTTGAAGCCAAGACCAATTAATATCAACACATTTCTCGAAAAAGACAGTTGAGGTTGAAGGTTTATCTACATTCATCATGGACATGAATGTCTAACTCAGAATTCTTAAGCGTAACCTCAACAGTGCCCCCAAACACATACCACAGGGTCTTGGATATGGAATGGATAGCGCAGGTTAACAATAACATTTGGAACTGACCCTAGTCCTGACCTAAACCCTATTGTAAATATTTGGACAGTACTTAATAGAAAATTGATGGAGAAATTGATCTGTATCAATTCTGCCAAACCGAGTGGCCAAATATCCAGCCAGAATTCTACCAGATGCTTGTTGATGACTAATAAAGCATCTGGTCAAGGGGCAAAGTAAAATGTAAACCTCTGCACCAAATTTGTGTTTTTTCTCTTCAACTAAAGATATATGCTGTGCAATAATTCTGCCCAAGAAACAGACCTTAAAAAAAGGCTACAGCATGTTGGTTCTAAACAAATGTTATTTATGAGGGGAAAAGGCCAATGTGTCGTTCACTCATGGTTTGTAATGCTAAAGTTTATTCTGGCAGACAGCAATACAGGACAGGAAATATAGGGGCAATATTATTTCTATTCTACTGCTTCTAAAATATAAATAGGAAGTCTGTGCAATAGTCCATACAAAGTGACATTTGTGAATTTAGCAAATAACAAGCACTCATAATGAAATGCATTTGTAGATGCTCTCACAGTCTAAACATTCTTCCCAGGTTTTTCTGAAACATGCTGAACTGTGGTAATATTTGTCCTAACAGAGCATCAGTGCTATATACAGATAATGGTATAATTAATCTGGCAATGTGTTTATGCACATCTGAAAATACACCCAAGACATCTCAAAACCATAAGGATGAACTGAATTGGGAATTGAGAGGCAATGCATATATCCACTGTTTTTCATGTATCTATACATTTTCAAAACAGCATTACAATTACAAAATGTTTTACATTTTTGTATATCAAATATCAAATATTAGTTTGAAAAACCAATCAAATCTAAATATCTGTGCAGATGTTTGTAAATCAATTATCAGCTAATATCATGATAACCTGCTATCATTGAGCATCCCTAGAATAATATGAAAATATTTTACAGCATCATGATAATGTTGTTATCGAGAAACACAATATACTTTATCATATTCTGGATACAGTCAGTGCTTAAACAACATTGATCAACTACATGTTTCATTACTAAGAGCATAATCAGTCCTGGTTAACTGGAAGGAGTACAGGAAATGTTGAGTAAACATGAATATCTTTTACCAAGTATAGGATAGTCTATGGTGTATTGCTGCTGTGTACATGTGGTAATAGTGTGACAGTGTATAAAAACATCTTTAAATACTGTGATATAAATTTACCATATCACTCATCCCTAATATCAGCGGTGTAATCAGGACAAACTGGGAGGTAGTAGTAGAAAGCATAATAGATAAATTCTTTAAATCAAGTAATAGTTGTTACATTAATCAATTTAAAAAATAATTATAAGATGCTGCCCTAATTAGAAATAATCATATAAATTCCTGTCGTAATATAACACTGTATATACTAACAGTCAATAGAGCTGATCTATAAAAGCCAGTAAGTGCCAGTATAGGTATGCAAAACCTGGCTGCTGTGTGTATGTATGGGATGATGATTTTGTTGTGCTGTGAGTTACCTGTCACTTCCCTTGGTTTTGCCCTGCAAGATCGTTCTGGTGTCAGGGTTCTGATAGAGCAGTAGATCCTGCAGTTCCAGCAGAGATCTCTGCAGAGCCTTCAGGGCTTTGTGGCCTGGTACAGAAAGTGACAATATTTCAATAACCTCAAGGGATGTACGCATGGCATTGTTTGATTCTTCACATTCTCCGATATCAGAAACAAAAACAAAAGGAAAAAATGACAACTAGGCAAAAACACAGCACCCTATCTACAAAGCCTCCCTGCAAAGCTGCCAATTGGACAATATGACAAGTCTCAAAAACCTGCACAACCAAAACAAGCCACACAGCTTCCACTGGTCCATACGTCAGCAGTCATTAATTCACGTCTTAAATCCTGAACAAGAAAAAGCAATCCTGTAATCCATTATTATGGAGGGAGCGAGTGAGTGAGAGCGAGAGAGCGAGAGAGAGAAAAGAGGAAAAAGATGGGGGAGGGCACGCAGATCCCATCATCTTCAACGCTAATCAAAAGTACACGAGCTAGGCAAAAGCCCCCGCCCTCTCTCCCATAGCAATGCACTGCTCACAATTCAGGAGGACGGCCCCACATCAATCATTCGCCGCAAAGAAGAGCCAGGCAATAAATATGCAAATGAGGAGCAGCCAGTGTCTGAAAACAGGGTGCTGTGCTTAAGAAAGGAGAGGAGCACAAATGTATTAATTGTCCATAACCAAAAGAATCCTGACAGTGTGGCCTTTGATTAGAAAAGTCTAATTTTCTGCTTTGAACTCTGCAAAATAAAAGTTCTAAACAAACAAAGGCAGGGCAGTCTTATTTCCACACGTCTATATGAGATAAATTAAGCCTCAGAGTGTTTTCATTAAGGCTGGGTATCGCAACCGATTTCCCAAATGAATTTGATTAGGATTCACAAGGTCCCGAATCAAATTTGATTCTTGATTCGATTCAATATTGATTCATTTAGGCATATCTCACTTACAATAACGGATTTTAAATTACTAAACCATCCTCTTTGGGTCAGTTTCTGTCAGCTTTATTAGGTGCAACTGAGAATCACTGCCATGGATCTCGAAGCTCTGAGCTCAGTTTAAAAACAACCTTTTCTAGGAGTAAAATTAGAATTTTCACATTTTTGGCGCCGTAATCCCTTTAACCTCTGTAATGTTAGTCAGTGTGTTGTTGGTCATGTAAACCTTTGTGCTATGCTGTGAACATGAGCTGTTCTGTCTTAATTTAGTTTGGTCTACAACCATGAGAGAGAGAAAGACAGAGACAGAGACAGAGACAGAGAGAGAGAGAGAGAGAGAGAGAGAGAGAGAGAGAGAGAGAGAGAGAGAAATATATATATATAGGTTATATCAAGATTTTTTTTTTGTTTGTTTTTTTTTTTTACAACAGAATTTGGTGAAATTACTTTTCATACTTCAGGGGGTTGAGAACATATGAAGATTTACATGAATTTTGGATCATTCAAATAAAGATTGAACTGGACTGGGAAAAAACCCTCCCTAGTATTTTAATAATTACTTTAATAACTATAATGCTATTTGCCATAACTCAGTAACATTATTTTCAGAATGTGAGATCACATGAACATAAAACAGGGAAATAGAAGAAATCTTGTTACAGTGGAAGCTTTAGGGGTTCAGTAATGTCCTGACAGCATCGCTTTAAAAAGCTGTATCTGAATGAGAGATATTATCAGAGCAATATACAGTTTGCAAAGACTTCAGCTTCATAAACTAGATTGTTCAAAGAGTCAAATTAATGTATTGTAAATGGTGCCAAGAGGATGACAGGGGTTACTTTGCAAGAACACAGCAGTATAAAGAAAGGATCAGAACTGTCTCTAGCAATTAAAATATGCCTGGATTGGATTAAGACATCCTTAATGACAATCCTACAGAAGCTATATTTGAATCAACCTTCTGCACAAATTAGAAATGAAAATGTATAAAAATGTTTTTGCTGCTCAGAAATTATATACAACCATATATCAAAAGCACCAAGAACTGTCTGGATGCTAGCAGCCCCTCTTTGTTTAGAATATTCAACTTGTGCATTGTACATGACAAACTGAACAAGAAATATCAAAACACAATTCTCATTTTAAGAAGAAAAATATGTTTTACTCACTGTTCTTCAGTGCTCCAGCAAACTCAGCCCCACCCTTACTCTGGAACTCTGGGAAGGTGTCAGGCTGTGGAAGCTGATTAGCCATCACAAGAGCTTTTTGCATTTTGATTCGGCCTTCAAGTAACAGATCCCAAAGTGCTGTGGAGTGCAGTAAAAAAAAACACAAGTAAAGAAAAGAACTGCAAAAAAGAGACAAAAGGATCTGCCACAAGTCCTCTTACATTTTCAAAAGCTTTTTTGATTTTACAACTGTGTGTAAACTCACTGAGAGATTTGCATTTTACCCCATCAATACATGGCTGGTACACTGTGTGCACAATTAATAGGCAAGTGAGTATTTTGAACATATGATCATTTTTATGCATATTTTCCATTACAAGTCATAAAAACCTCAATGCTAATTGGACTAAGGACATCAACACCCTATTACAATGTGAGCATAATTATAAGGCAGCTTCTTTTCCTCAGGCAAAATGAGCCAAATAGAGAGTTTAACCGAAAAAAAGTCTTTTAAAGTAATGCAACACTCTTGCTAAGACATTGGGGCATGATCACAGAACCATCATGTTTAGCATAAATAGTCAAGAAATGTGTTGGGAAAAAGACACAAATTTACTGACAAAGATTTAAAAAGTATTAAACATGGAGTCCCATGATGCTCCAGTGCTGTCATATCCTAGGACTCTAGCCTACCAGCACTGCCCAGAAGTACCAGGTGCACAGTGTCAGAGACATGGCCAAGGTAAGGAATGCTGAAACCCAACCACCACTGAACAAGACTGGGCCTAGAAATGTCTGAAGGCAGATTTTTCAATGGTTTTTATGGACTGATGAGACAAGCATGACTCTTGATGGACAAGATGGATGGGTCTGTCCCTGGATCAATAACAGACACAGAACTCTTAAATCAAACAATAGGAAGGTGGAGGTATGGTACTGCTATGAGCAGGAATTATTAAAGATGATCTATTTGGACCTTTTGGAGTTGAAGATGGACTCAATCAAATCCCAACCTACTGCCTGACATTTTCTTCAATCACTGCAAGACAAAAAAGTCTGCATCTTTCAAAACAGACCATGATTTTTATGCAGACAATGCTCTATTGCATGCATCAACGTACTCAATTGCATGGCTTGCCAGTAAAGTTCTTACAGATGAACGAGTAATGACATGGTCCCCTTTCTCACCTGTGGAGAACTTGTGGGCCCATCTTAAATGGGAGATTAATGGTGAGGGAACACAGTAAACCTGGGAGTCTGGGAGACTACTGCAAAAAAAAAGTTGATCGTCAACTCCATGAATTGAAGGCTTATAACTGCTACTGAAAAGAAGGGTGGATATATTGATCACTGAAGTCAGAAACGTTCATTTGTAACTTTAACAGTTTAAAATAAACTAGTGGGATTTTTCTTCTTTTTTTGTTAATATAATAATAATAAAAAATTCTGCACACTAATAGTTATCCAATAATAACGCACATACAATTCTCACTTTTACTTTCTTAAATATTCAGGTATGATGTTTATTAACATTTGGACTGATCAAAAGCACTGTTGTTGTTCAATGGTAAAATTAATCCTCGAAAATACAACTTGCCTAAGAATTCTGCACACAATGTAGATTAATTATATGGGGCTCTTAAATGTAGTGTTTCCAGTTTTTTACATCTTAGGAGATTTGCTGTTTGGAAAATTTGAGGAGAACTCATACCCAGCTGACTTTTCACCGCTTGGCCCTTTTCCACCTCTTCATCCACTTTCTGCTTTGAAAAAGTCATCACACCTCCAGAATCATCTTCATCTTCGTCTTCATCTCCATCCTCCTCCTCCTCCTCCTCATCATCATCATCTTCCTCCTCCATATTGGCTCCTTCATCTGTCTCACCATCCTCTTCATAGTCACTCTCTCCTAAGTCATCCATGCCCTCTGTAAGCTTCCTAAAATCTATCTCTTTAGGAAAGGTTAGATCAGTCCTTTTCATCATGGTGGCCAAGGAGGAGATCTGTGAACTGTCATCCCGATTCAATTCTTTCCCGTCAAAGTCTTCACCATCTTCTTCTTCATCCTCTTCCTCATCATCTGTGTCCTCATCATCATCTCCACTTTCTTCTTCATTGTCATCCATATCTTTATCTAGCTCTTCATTTTCGAGATCTTCATCGTTTTCATCATCTTCTGCTGAGAAAAATAATACAATAACTTTAGCAAGAAATAGATTCATACATAAAATATAAATCGAAAAACACTTGTTTGCAAACCTGAATCCTCAGCCTCTTTTTGCAGCTGTTTGCGTGTTGTTGCTTTGCCACAGTAGCGTTTATCTGTGTCTTCCAGTAAAGTGGGGACATGCTTTCGCAGCAAACCTGATGGAGGATCCTCATCTTCACCACATTCATCAAACTTATCTATGACTCTGGCTTTGGTTTCTGCAAAGACAACAAAGCTGAAAATTTAGACCTGAATAAGAACAAAGTAATGTCTGTTTTATAATGCCAAGACACATGTATACGGCTAAATTATACACTCTAGAAACCAGATACTAGATTTTGGCTAGCTTTAAAAAAATCTGTACATTATCACTGATGCCAACTACAATATGCCAAAGAAAACAAAGAACCAGAAGTTTCAAATCTGGATCTAATACAGAGAGAAAGGAGCACTCAAACACAAACCTAAGGTGACCATTCTAAATGACAAACATCACCTAAATGGATTCAAAGGCCTCCAACACTGGCCTGTAGTACAGTAAGTGTTGGTTCTCCCTGAACATTGAATGTTGTTCTCCTGTGCTTTCCTTCCCCATGTTACACATCTATGTTAATGTGAATGAAAGATTTGCTCAATAATACAAATACTGTCTGACAAAAATACTATCAACACAAACTGCAAAATGTTCAGATTAAATATGCTTATTTATATTTTAAAAAAAAAACAATAAAAAAATAATTTCCAGAATCTCAAAAAGCTCCCTAAATACCTAACTTACAGTCTCGATAGTGCACATTATATTTTTTTCAAAACTACAGCTTCTACTCACAAACAGGAAACTATATCAACATTTGTCAGCCATGGCCACAAGAACGGGAAAGAAGTGCCATGAAGATTTTGATATGATTTTTTGAAATTCCACTTTCTTTTTTTTTTTTTATAAAATTAAATTAAAATAAATTTAAAATATGCTCAAACTATCACCCAACAGGCATTAATTCTCACAACACTGTGTGTGTGTGAGAGAGAGAGAGAGAGCGAGAGAGAGAGAGAGAGAGAGAGAGAGAGAAATATGAATGTATCTTTACCTACATTATTAATGGGTATCACTGCTTCACTGCAGGACACCAAACCTGTGTTCATCTAAAACCAGTGTCTCAACCCTCCAGGACCAGGTTTAACACTGAAACTACTATTAGTAAATCACAAGCACTTTCCAACACCTAATGTGCTATAGGGGTGAGGAAGTTGTTACCTCGTTGCCTACACTGAGCACTACATAGGGAGCAAGGAGTCAATAACTAGGTATAAACATTAGTGTACAGGTGACCTTCCGTCAGCAGACGTTTCTGGACACTTGGAGTGAAGGGTGGTGTTTCACAAGTGAATTATTGTGGTAAGTAGAGTACTGGGGTAGTGTGCAGTACTGACTGTTTTCTTAGCTAAAGCTAAAGCTCACAGACACGCGTTGCACATCACTGCGACTATGTCAATTAAACCTTCAATGTCTACTGACAGGACAACAAGAAAATATCTGCGGACAAGCCGCCTTATAGGGCACCTTCTTCCTGGTCGTCCTCGGGGTCTGCGAAGGTCGGTAAAGGGTTTAATAACTCCTCCAGCTGCTGGGAGATGGACGCCGCCATGCTGCCTCCTCGGGGTCCCTGCGTCATCACTGAGAGGCAGCCGGCTCCATCCGGGTCGCACTCCTTACACGTCACGTGTCCTATAAACACATTCCTACACGTCTCCTTTTTTGCATGAATAATTAACAAAATTAAGAGATTTTCTCGGGCTTTTGGGTTTTAGTGTGAATTAAACCCATCAACCCCAAAATAAACTTCAGTTTATTTTTAACTACAATGTTGTCCTGAGTTGTTGTTACTTTTGAGTATTTTCATTGGTAGTCAACTCATTGTCAATATCATATCAACTTATTGTCATTTGATGTCATGTTCTGTAGAGCAGCACTGCCTTGTTGCTTAGAAGCAGAGATCCGCACTTTGTGGCAGTTATGTGCTGTTTTCTAGGTCTTCATTAATCAGGATCAGAGTAACCTACACACCTGACACACATCATAAACTAAAAGGTTTACCCTATCTAACATAGTCGCATGGTTGTGTGAGGAACTATCAGTGAGTAATCCATTGGGTCTGTTGGTCTTGGACTTTGTGACCAACTGAGCCCAGGGTGAGACTGGGAAGTGACATCCTCCACCCTCACCCTGAACACCAGAGTACCACCGGGCTGTGTGTTGAGCCCTCTACTCTCTCTCTGTTCACCCATGACGATGTCCATCTGCACACATCCAACCTCATTCGCAGATGACTACAGTAATTGGCCACATCAGAGACAATGAATCAGCCTAGTGCATGGGATTTGCTGGTGTACTGCCAACAACCTCATCCTCAAAACAGAGAAGACCAAGGAGCTTATTGAGGATTAGTGCGAAACCAAAAGCTGCACTCATTCTCTTGTCCACATCAATGGGATGAGGTAGAGCGTGTCTCCAGCTTCAAGCTCCTGGGCGTCCACATGTCAGAAGATCTTTCTTGGACAGTCAGTACCTCACGTACCTCACAAAGAAGGTACTGCAATGTCTTTACTTCCTTAGGAGGCTTAAGAAGGATCCTCAGATCCACACAAACCTCTGCCGCTGCACCATAGAGAGTGTGTATGGGCCCTGCTAAGGGTGGTGAAAACACCAGAACTCATCATTGGTGCAGAACTCCCTACCATCGGACACATTCACCATCAGCACTGTCAGGGACTCCTTTCACTCCATCGACACAGTGTTTAACCTCCTCCCACCTCACTTGTTCACTCATGACTACAGAATACAACATCTAAATTTGTGTTTACATCTATGAGTAATACCTATATTTTTATATTCCATATTTTTTATTTATTTAAATATATTTTCAATTTTCTTTCCAGCTGCCTATGGTGTGTGTTTGTGGTCACTGTCCTATTGTAATGGTCAGTTGTGTCCAAGTGTCCTAGTTTGAGGTTATGCTAATTAATTCTGAAATTATTCCCCCCTTTCCATTCTTCAACTGTAAGAAATATTATCAATTTTACTGACAGCAAAATAGTTCCAGAGGATGATGCTCCCATTTCTATGTTTAAAAGTAAATGCAATGTACTTTAGGTTGAATGCTTTTACTCATTCAAACATACAGTACCTCTGATAACTGTGGCCAAACAACTTCAACTTTGTCACATCTAAACATAAAATGTTCCTCCAGAACATTGGGGGACAGCTGTAAAATTTATTTGAGCTCAAAATAATCACTTTTGGAGCAGATAATTCTTTCTTGGGCAATAACCTCTCAGTCCTCAATATTGTTACTAACAAACAATAAACTTGGACTTTCACTAATATCATCTCTATGAATACACACCAAGAAACATCTTTTTAAACCAGCTCAAAACAAAACCACTTTTACCTTAGCACAGTACGTGGTATTATTCCATGCATTGCAGTCCCAATCTTAGATAAAATATTTAAATATTGTAAATTCCTTCTGTTTTACTTGTTTGTTTGTTTTTTACTTGTTTGCATGGTTTTCTGGGATTGATTTTGGCAAGTATTAATGAAAATGAGATTAATTACTGTTTTTGTTTAATGTTTGTTAGCAATGTCTTGGCTGCCAATGAGGAAAGTTTTTTTTTTTTCTCTCTCTAGTAGAGTTCTAGTACATAATTGCTTTGAATTTACTGAATATAGAAAGTACAAAACATTGATATTCATAATTTATATTACATCATTCAATTATCATCAAAACATTGGAATCATCAAAACATTGGAATTGTCATCATCTTGTGTATTTGTTTTATTCTTTATTGTGCAAACACAGTATAATACAAATTAGCACAGTGAATCACAACTCAAATTTAAACTGAATGAATACAAAAGTTTGGTTGTTTGCTTGAGAAAAAAGGAAACTGAAATCTGCACCAATAACTATTTTTAATATAATGCTGATATTCAAACCCCTGAAGAAAATAGTCGTAAACAATTGACTGCTATTTGTCCACTACAGGTCACAGCTGAAATTGTTCTCTGACTTAAGACTTTTTTTTTTCATTTCAAATAAAGGGTTTATAATTCTGTTTTAGGTTTTAGCTTTGAAGACAAACTGTGAAATTTGGTGAAACGCTAAAAGAAACGTAACTGCAAAGTTACGTACAAGATCATTCTGGTTGTACAAGGGTTCAGTTTAGGTGTTGATATAACAAAAGCAAAGTCAATTAACTTTGCAATGTTTGATTATGATACATGATAAACTAATACATTACAAACATAAATACTGCATTGTTGTCTTTCATTATATGCCAGGACAACCAGCAGTGCTGCTGTAGGGCACTTGGACCCATTTCTGACATTCATTTCATAAATACACAAATATAAATTTGCAATAAACCAATTTAAGTGGGATACATGGCCTGCTTGTATTTGTTGATATAAATAGATAAATATATTAAATAAATAAACAGAAAATTGACCAAAATAAATAAATAAATAAATAAATAGATACATAGATTAACTCATTGAAACATCCATAGTAAGATCACAACCAAAAAAGTACATTTCCAGGCCATTTTAAAACCTGAGTCCATTTTGCTGTGTTTCTCGGCCTGACTGTTCATAATGCCCATTGGCTACCATACAGTGCCTTCACTCATTTCTGAGGAGGGCTGGGAAAGCTGGTTGGTGTATCCATTGGTGCTGAGCAAGGTGAAAGGGCCACCCATTTCTGTGGAGATAGTGTGAATGGAGGTGGGGCCACTGGGCTCTGGACTGGGGGAGTCCCCGGGGTGGCGTGTTACCATCTCCCCAAAACACTGGCTCTCACCAGCTGGGTGATGAGCCGAATGGTGATGGTCCATGGTCCCCAGAGGAGTGCCCGTAGGGCCGGATGAAGAGACATAGCCCAGATCACCTGGAGTCTGAGCCTGTGAAGATGGAGGACCTGGGGGGAAGTAGTCATAGTTGCCTCCTGGAGTGTAGTATTCACCCTGATAATCTGGAGAGGCAAACAATCAGAGGTAAGGGATAATGAGCATCAAGCACTTGAGTTGGTTAAAGCATCACATATTATTAAATATAATTTTAGCTTTTCAGCTATAAATTGTCTTTTTTGACTGGAATGGTCTGTAACTTACATAAAAAATGCACACATATCTTCATTGTCTGATGAAAAACATGTATCTCCAAAATGGTGACTTTACAGTAAAAGCCAAAAATGGTCTTAACTTTGAATGAAAGTGAATGAAAAATATGAGCTTATTTTACAATTCAGCCAGAATTGTTCACACAATATACAGAACAGTTAAAGAGTTTGAACCATGGAGAAAAACAAAAATGGACAAAAAATGATACGTGGATATCATTGGACAGCACCAATATGTGACAGTATGGTGTTGTAAAAAGGAAAATGAAACATAAAAAAAAATACTGTATTGTGTATTGTGAATTCATTAATGGCATCAGTAAAGACTTCCAGTATTTACAGTTACAACTCAACATCTGCTGTATCTAAAAAGTTAAAGTAAATCCAGTGAGCTGCTGGTGGAACTGAACAAATCCATACAGGGTTCCAAAATGTTCACCAAGAAGATCAACCAAACCTGTGTTCTGCTGGGTTCTTATATATATATATATATATATATATAGAGAGAGAGAGAGAGAGAGAGAGAGAGAGCGAGAGAGAGTGCACATTTGTTCTCTCTGTGTCACGGCGGTTCTGTGGTTAGGCTCATGCAAGGTGGTTGCAGACGTTCTATACGCTGAAAACAATGAATAGTGTGACATTTCTGGGCAAGCATGCAGAAATGAAACTAGAACAAAACCCAGCAGCATGGAATTGGCATTTACCAGTAGTGCAACTTCTATACTGCAAACACACTGATATACAGAGCATCTGGAAAGAAGTCACAGCACTTTTTGTCACAATGAAAGAAGTCACAGCACTTTTTGTACATTTTATGTTACAGCCTTATTCCAAAATGGATTCAACTCATCTGTCCCTTCAAGCTTCTACACACAATACCCCACAATGACACAGTAAGAAAGGTTTGTTAAAAAAATGAACCACAAATATATAACATGTATGAAAGTATTCACAGCCTTTGCCATTGAGCTCAGGTACATCATGTTTCCACGGTCTGACATGGTTTGGAAAGACACACACCTGTTTATAAGGTCCCATAGTGGACAGTGCATGTCAGAGCAGAAACACCAAGCCATGAAGTCTAAATAAGTGTCTGTAGATCTCTAAAACACAATCTGGCAAGAGTAGTGAAAAATTTCTGCAGTGAAGGTCCCAATGAGCACAGTGGCCTCCATCATTCATAAATGGATGGATTTTGGAACCACCTCTACTCTTCCTAGAGTTGGCTGCCCAACCAAACTGTGATTATGGTAGCAGGGCCATAATCATGGAGGTGACCAAGAACCCAATGGTCACTCTGACAGAGCTCCAACATTGCTCTGTGGAGAAAGGAGAATCTTCCAGAAGGACAACCATTTCTGCACCAATCAGTCATGTATGGTAGAAAGGCCAGACGAAAGCCACAGATGCCAGCCTGTCTGGAGTTTGCAAAAAGGCACCTAAAGACTCAAAAAGATTGAACTTTTTGGACTGAATGCCAAGCATCCTATCTGGAGTAAACCAGGCACTGCTCATCACCTAGCCAATACCATTTCTACAGTGAAGCATGGTGGTGGCAGCATCATGCTGTGGGGATGTTTTTCTGCAGCAGGAACTAGCAGACTAGTCAGGGTCAAGGGAAAGATGACTGCAGTGATGTACAACCTTGATGATTACCTGCTCCAGAGTGCTCTGGACCTCAGACTGGGAAGAAGGATTATCTTTCAACAGAACAACAACCCTGAGAACACAGCCAAGATAACAAAGGAGTGGCTTTGGGACAACTCAATCCAGCCAGAGCCCAGACTTGAACCCGATTGAACATCTCTGGAGGTATCTAAAAATGGCTGTGCACCATCGCTCTCCATCCAATGTGATGGAGCTTGAGAGGTTCAGCAAAGAAGAATGGGAGAAACTTCCCAAAAACAGGTGCCAAGTTTGTAGCATCATTGTAGCACCAATTATCAGCAGCATAAAGGTTAGGGTTAAGTGTTGGGTTAAGACTATGATTGAGATTAAGGTTAAGGTTAGAGTGGTGTATACTCACTCTCCTTCCTTTTGGAAGGAAAAATAAAAATAATACATATTTGTTTTATGTGTTTAAAGACACAAGACTATATTTCTCTTGTATTCTTCTTATTTTCTTCTTGAGCTCCTGTTACGATGATTTTATGGGTTTATGTAACAAAAACATAATTTTGTACACAACCCTGTTCCAACCTCTTGAAGATTAAGAGTTTTCTGTGCTGTCTTTAAGGCTGATATATTGCAAAAAGCTCATATGCACCTCAATGTAAAAAGATTGTATTTCAAGTCATTGTGGACAAAAGGTTAAGCACAGCTGCCAGATTCAAAAGTCAACTGCTGACGTAACATAGAACGAGCACTGATTGACTTGTCCATCTGTTTTATTTCCAGAGCAGAACATTATTTCATATTTCATATGGAGCCCGTATTTCATATACTGTGAATGTTCATATACAATGCCTGTTAACTTATTTTAACTGTACTGAAGAGCCTGAAATATTTGAGTAATGGTATTTTTGCCCTGCATTCATGCTGTCTGAGAAGCTACTCCAAAAACCCAGACTACCTAAAAATGTGTGGATCAAAGGGCTGCTGGTAAAAACGCATATGGTCACACGCAGTGTCTGTCTGTGAAGTGGTGTGTGACAGGCGTGTTTTGCAGGATATGGGTGAAGTTCCTGTTCATGTGGTGTTTCAGGTCATCTCCCTTTGCATTGCTAAATCCTCAACAGAAATGCAGAAGCACATTTTAGCCTACAGTATGGATCTCCACACTGCGATTAATTCTTTTGTATTGTGATATAAAACCTAACATAAAGTCACTAAATGATCATCTGCAGCTGAGATATTGTTTCTGGTGGGCTTCAGGGCTTGTAGCAGTTTAGTTTAGAAACCGTTTTGAAGATTCTGGACAATTTATAGGAGAGCAGTCTACAAATGAGCTACAATTGATGATGTATCTGGATTGATTACAGCATTATGGTGTTGTGTTCGGATGAAATTA
>CM067511.1:26815699-26998199 GCA_034509495.1 Acestrorhynchus altus | reverse complement strand
GTCACTGGAGTGGCACAATATAAGGAAAGGTACATTTGCCACAAGCAAATCATACACATTGAAATTAAAGCATTAAACATCAACTCTCCTAAGATGATTTGATGGCTTTATTTGAAGATTTATGGTGAGGTTGCCAGATTTAATTTAATTCTGTGTTAAAAATGAAGGTTTCACTGTGAAGTTTTGGAGTCTTGTAAAGACATAATAGGTCCCTCCAAAGAACTGCAAATAAATAAGGGTTTCCTTTACCACCTTAGTTAGGAAGAAGACAATCCAGACCAGCAACTGTGCAAAACTGCATCTACGGCTCCAACAAAGTCTAGTACACTCTTTTTAGGGTGTTCTTCAAGAATTATGAAGAATGCTTAAAAGGTTCTTTGCCTCAATATATGTTCTATAAAGAATCTTTAAAAAATACTTTTATATAGCATCAAAAAGATTCCAACACTGCTGTGAGTCACATATCCCTATTAACTCTTATAGAGCACCTTTTATGTGTGGAGTGTAGGCATGCAGGTCCTCACTGAAAGATTGCATGGCTGAAAGCAGCAGGACGATGGGTTCTGAAGCGCATTAACGCCATGCAGTAATCAAACAGCAGCTCCCACTGTTTGTTTTGGGATCCCCACTTCATCTCATTAGCACGTGCTAATTGCTGCTAATTGGTCTTAACAAGATGAGATGGCAACCCAGCGGGACCAATCTCATTTGTGGAAAACACAATTGATTATCATTTGCCAAAGAAACCATTCAGCATAGGGTGTGTGTGTGTGTGTGTGTGTGTGTGAGTGTGTGTGTGTGTGTGTGTGTGTGTAATTTAGTTTGGGAAGTAATTAACAGTTCATTTATGGTCTATCATGCATTTCTTTAGCAATTAATTTGTGTACACACTTCCAAAGGTTTTCTAAATGTTAAGGGCAAATATGTAAGGATAAGATATTTATTAATGCAAATACCATGAACACATATTGTCCCAGACAGTGATCAGTAGGTCAGTCACATCTGATAAACTGTAGTATGAAGTGAAGTAAGGAACTCTTGAATCTGATGGCAATGGATTACAGAGTTAGAGAAAGATAGAGTTTAGTATTCATCCGTTTAAAGAATTATGTGCATTTTCAGACTTTAACCTGCAACTTTTCTATATTTCTCTATTTATTTGGCTTGTATTTAATTTGGCTTCTATTTGGTGTGTCTATTAATAATGTTGGTTTGCTGTTCTAAAATCATGTTACTTGTAGTGTGCTCATTAACCTGTTATCACAGTTGTGTGTTGGGAAGGGGGGGGTGCTTCTGTTTCTGCTGCATTGTTCAAAAGACCAGTGGTTCTCAACCTTTTCCACCTCACAGCCCACCTGCTAATTGTCTGCATCAGGTGCCCACAGCTGTGTTGTCTCAAACTGATAATGTTAAGTTTGCTTAATGTTACTTCTGAAATGTCATTTTATTAATGATTACAATGTTTATAGTTTGAACATGATTATGGTCTCTCGATTTTTACCTATATGAATTTTGTACATAGACATTTGTGACTTTAAAGTAGCTTTTCCAGCCCACAATGGCCCACTACCTCCCCTTGAGGATGGGCCTGCAGGCCACTAAAAAGGGCTTTAAAACTCACTGATTGAGAAACCTTGCAATAGACCATTTTGGGAAGAGCATCATGGTTATGTTTCTGGCAGTTGTATGTGCAGAAAACCAGAGGAAAGAAATGGAATGACATGGGTAAGATCCATAAAAATGTATTTTTGTGCTTTTTGAAGCCAGAATTGGAATGAAAAAACACATTTTTATAGAATACCATTGTTGAAGATGACATTTGATGCAAAACACAGCAGTTAATGTTTAGAGACTATTTAACTGACTGAACTGATGAAATCATCTGGAATTCTAGTCTCTGCAGTGCTAACTTTATAAGCCTTGCATTACCCTTACAGCATTAAATAATATCTATACCTGCAAGTATTATCACCCAGACAGTAGCATCAGCAGTAGTACCAGTGGTTCACACAGTTCTAACATACATTATACAATAAGAAAGAGTTAATACTAACCCAGCCATGCAAGCACAGTTCACTGTCAATATACATATGAAGATGTACAGCCAAGGTAAATTTGGACTTGTATTTTGGTCCTTAATCCACTATACTGACACAGGTCAATACAGGCCAGGAAACCTTGCCCATTGCTAAGAGGTAGAGTTCTATACTAGAGTTCTATTTAGAGTAGGACAGCCTTTTTTTGCTAGCAAACTGTAATAACTGGAGAAGGCATCTGGATGATCCATTTTCACGTTTTGCAAATACTCTAGTTGTGACTTTCTCCCACCATCTAAGCATCAAAACATGTCATCTCTGCAAGCAAATAAGGTGCAGTCTTGCAAATGGTGATCCTACAAGATTCTTAGTCTTTGCAAAATCAGTCTGTCAGTAAAAACTGTGTATAGATTTGATAGGGTATCAGATTTTAATTTCAGTCTATTCAAAGTCTTCTAATGTACAGTCACCATTAGGCACCTGAGAAATTAAGATCCTTAAGATCCGACAAGATAACATTTATTTGCTCAGCAAAAGTTCCAACAAATACAACAAATATTCGTATAATTATTAATGACTGCTTTAGAAAAAAATGTATGTCTTTTTTGTATGAATGTTTTTTGTCTTTAGTCTACTAGAAGTGTTGTACTAAGTTAATAAAACTTACTGCCCAGATAATGATCTTAATTCCAATTTTTGCAGGTGCCTAAAACATATGTGACAGCAAAACAAGAACACTGGAAGCAGGAGGAGAGCAGGCTTTTATTTCTATTATTTTTGTCAGTGCCAAAGAATTTTGCACAGTTCTTTATACATTAAAGTGACAAACATTTACTGGGCTAATATGCACATACACCAAAAATGTGCAAATACATAGTTTCTTCCAAAGTTAAAGCTGCAGTGCTGGAGGCCAAGCTAATTCATAGGCCCATAAATGAAGAGCACAACTGGCAACAAGATAATTAATTTCAATAAAAAGGAATAAGCAAGACAATTAAAACAACAAAAAATAACTAACACACTGAGAATATACACAGACAATCTCATCATGGTGGCTCAGTGTTAGTTGTATCACTATGATCCAATCTAAACTATGATCCAACTGGTTTGACTAAACAACAATTAATTATGTTAAATCTGGTGAGCTGGTGATGGAACACATTCAGGGCGATGAGGACTGACCAGGACAAATCAAGAGCCAAACCATGTTCTTCAGTTTAGTTTAAAAAAATCAACTACTTTTTTTTTTCTTTTTCATTTTTAGGGTATATTTGAGGGTGGCATGGTGGCGCAGTGGATAGCATTGTCCTGGGTTTGCATGTTCTCCCTGTGTTCACGTGGGTTTCCTCTGGGTAGTCCGGTTTCCCATACAGTCAAAAGACATATGCATTGGTAGGTGAATTGGTGACTCTAATGTGGTGATTGTGTGTGAGCCATATGATGGACTAGCGCCCTGTCTAGGGTTGTTTCCTGCCCTTGTGCTCAGAGTCACTGGCTCCTGTGTCACGCTATTCAGGAATAAGTGGTATAGAAGATGGATGGGTATATTTGTAAACTACATTATTGATATCTGGTGTTTCACAAGCAAAATATGCAAAAGATAAATTGATTTAATTGATGTGTTTAGGTGCCAAAATCTTCAGTCAAAACACAGTCACTGACAGCGCTGTAATGGAGTTTGGTGGGACGACTACTCCTGATGTCCCTCCTCCTTCCAATCTAATTCTGTGTACTTTCATTTCTACCTTTATGCTCACTGTGACCAATTTTGGACCCAGTCCCCATTCCATCTTTTCTCAGTCCTAATTTGGACTGAGAACTACTACAACCATGAATACTACAAACATGTATTGATGGTGTCATCTGATCTAGCTAAATGTGAAATAAGGATGGTTAGATGAAGGGGTTCTTTAGAACAATGTCATAGACAAACTCTCTCTTCTCTGAAGAACCATTAACAATCCATTTTTGTAAACCTCTACATAATGTAAATTAGGTAACATAGTTTGCTTGCTCTTCTATCAGCTGATGTTCTCAGTCCAAAAAGAAGACATGGCTAATTAAAACAAACTTCCAGTGTGAAGCACCATAATACACTGCCAGCAATTAAACTAAACCAGGACACCAGAAATCATTATGATGAAGAAACATTGCAGGAATGTCCCCAGAGTCTCTGTAAGCTTTTTACAGTGTTCCCTCATTGGCATCCCCCCATGCTCTCCTGCTGTTTCCTCACTATGAGAGCAGGACCCCATGCCAGTAGAAGCCCTGGCAACCAGGAGAGGCTTAGCTGTAATCCCTATCGACAGGCTCTCTCTCTCTGCCTGCCAATAGTCTGTGGATTTGTTTAACGCAGTGATGGGGCTGTGTCAAGCTGCTATGCTTGAACGTTGGGTGCCAGCCCAAAGCTGTTGAATGTGTAAAGACATGCATGAATCAGAAAAACAAACTCATTCAATACAGTGAATGTGAATACCTACACACTTTACACTGTGGAGAGCCTTTAAAGGGAAGTATAAAAAGTTTTCCCTTTTGGTCAAATGCTGTAAGTGTAAGAACACAGTTGCTTCTTTAGTTTTTGCACCTATGAGGCTAATAGTTAATGACTAAAAGACTAATTACTAAAGATATAAGATAAGATAAGATAAGATAAGATAAGATAAGATAAGATAAGATAAGATAAGATAAGATTATTCAGATTACAGATTACTACAGTAGCAAAGGGATAGCAAGGGATAGTAAGGCACTCAGTACAAGAAACAGATATATAGCAGTATATATAAAGTAATAACATTGTAAATAATAAAAGTCTCCCTGAAGAACATTATTCACAGATTTGCAGAAAATGTACAGGTAATTACACACGGGGAGATGGAAGAAAAATTATGTTAAGCTGAAAAAAAACCCCAATTCAGAATCTAAGTCTAGCCATTTCTTAGGAAACATACATTTTCCATGTATATTTACAGTATATTTTAATACAAGCAATGCAGATTTGCTGTTGACATTGGTGGGGACTTATGAATCATCCAAAATTAATCTTTTATTTTTTTGGAGGGGATCAAATTATTGGTGGGGATGAATCAATAATCGCTGGATATTGGTGGGGACACATACTTCTGTGCATGCTTAATCTACGCCCTTGTGACGAAAACATACAGCACTGCTGTTGTTCGGCTTCATTCAAGTCAATAACATTGGCCCTCCCACTGGCCAATAAAGGAAATGTATTGAAAATGAATTCAAATAGATTTTAACAAAACATGTTCTGAACTATTTGTACATACATTTATTCACGACATACAGTACACTGAAACATACAATACTACACAAATATTTTAAGCACATAAGGACCATTTTAAAACCGATTGTCCCAGCTTTCATCTCAGTTTGTAAAAACATCAGATCCAGTGAGAACAGATACGCATAACATACATACAGTTACTGGACACCCCCAACCAGTATGTGGATGTGTTTAATTCCATGATCAGCTCACCTTTAACATCATTAAGCACAGATTTATTAAAGCAGGTGTTGGATGATAACTATAAATAGTACTAGATTCCCACGAGGAGAGCTTTGGAGACAAACAGTGTGACATAAAAGCACTACTTTTTGTTATTCCTGTTTATTCTAAAACTGTAAAACTGTACTAAACACGTATTACCCAGACAAGGAACTTTTTATTTGTATTATTTTTTTTATTTATTTAAAATATTTGTTAGAAACTCGTTTGAAATCCATTGTTTGTTCTATATGCATGCATTGCTGGAGGCTAAGCTAATTTATAGACTTATAAATGAAGAACACTATGAGCAACATGAAAACTAATTTCAGTGAAAATGAAAAAACAAACCAATGACAACAACAAAATAACAACTAACACACAGAGAATATACACTTTGCTTAGAGTCTATGCTTGAGTGTGTGTGTGTGTGTGTGTGTGTGTGTGTGTGTGTGTGTGTGTGTGTGTGTGTGTAATTTAGTTTGGGAAGGTGTGTGACTGTGATGGAGAGAAAGAGAGTGGGAACAAGAGCCAGAGTGAGTGTGTGTGTGTGTGTGTGTGTGTGTGTGTGTGTGAGAGAGAGAGAGAGAGTCCCCTTGGGACTCAGTGCCTGGAGCATGTTGATGATGGAGATTGATGCATGCGGTGGCGCAGACGGCCCAGACGCTGGCTGAAATTAAAAGGCTATTTTGTTGGGTTGTAAAAGGACAGAATGGTGCAGAGGGAGAAACCTCCCACCCCCTTCCCCCATGTACCTCTTTAGTGTCATCAAATCCTCAGGGACAAGAGCCGTTACATGCTTTACTCTCTCTCTCTCTCTCTCTCTCTCACTCTCTCTCACTCTCTCTCTCACACACACACACTGTAAGATGGGAAAAATGTGCAAGTAAAGTGAATAGTAGTAGAAGGCTGATTTGGCAGCCACATCGGATATTACAACTGTGGAAACAAAACCTTGTATCTCCTTAACACCTTTTTTAACCTTCTTAACATATAGATATTACTCCAATCTTTGGTTCTAATTTTGTGGATTATTCAGTTTCCATTCACGAGATTCATGAGACAGAAAAAAAAAGTATTTGATGTTTCTCACATTCAGATATGGTTATACAAATTATTTTTAATTATTTTCAGGTGTCCTTTACATAGCAAAAACTGTTGACATGGATCAATAGAAATGTATTGATTTGCATGCACTAACTTAGTGGGCTGTGCTTATTACAGAAAAACTCACAGCATAGCAGCAAAGTAGGGGGTGGGGGTGAGGGGTCGATTCTGTTTTCCTTTTTAAAAACCAGTTTCCTGTGAGTATGTTGAGGGACTGGGATTTTGTAAAATTTTGTAATTATTTTGAATACTGCGCTGGTCGAATTTCTACTGGCACATATTTTTCAAGTAGATCACATTAAATAAAGAGCAGCTTGAGCTGCTTTTTAAAACCAATTTTTCTACCACACTAGAAAAGTGAGAGAGAGAGAGAGCAAATATTGCTCAAGCCATTTCTCACAAATATAACAGAATCTTTACACAAGATTGACAATTTACAATGTCATCTGTAGTTTCAAGTATACTAATATACTAGTGCATCTCAGGGAAGTAGAATGTTATGAAAAAGTTCATTTTTGTTCATTATATAAATAAAAATGTATGGCTTGGAGCTCATGAAAATCAGAAATTCCGTATTTCAAACTATTAGAATATTTCATAAGATATATAACAGGGGGTCTCAATCCCTCTTAACCCCCTTTTCAACATCATAGCCCACCTGTTCATTACTAGCATAACAGCCTAAAGGACAACAAAACTATTGTTTATGTAAAAAACAAAAATTACATTACACCCTAAACCACCACAGACTTCACCCTGGACTTCAGACACCTTGGACTATGAGCCTCTCTACTCTTCAGACTCTTCAGCCTCTCTACTCTTCAGGAGCTTGAATTCAGACTCTAGGACTCTTGATTTTCATATGAAATGCAAATTTTAATTTCCTCTGAAAAGAGGACTTTGGAGCACTGAGCAACAGTCCAGTTGTTTTTCTCCACAGCTTCTGGCTTGACATTAGGAACGCTGCAGTTGTAGCCACTTTCCTGAAGACGTATGGTGGCTCTTGATGCACTGACACCAGTTGTGGTCAACCCCTTGGTGAAGCTCTCTCAAGTTCTTCAATTGACTTTTCTTGACAGCCATCTCAAGGTTGTGGTCATTCCTGGTGCTTAGGCACCTTTTCCCAACACAACTGTCAGTTCAGCAATCTTCAATGACTGTGGTTATGTGTATTTCAAAAAAATGCTTGAAATATGTCACTTTACATGTAATGAATATAGCATATATAATAGGTTACCATTTTGAACTGTTACACTTTTAATGACACTTCATTAAAAATATGTTGATCTATTTGTGTTAAGCTCACATAATATAAAAAGTACAGAATTGCTTGAAAATATCAAATCTGAAAAGAATTCAGAGGAATTATGACATTTTTCTCATGTAAGTAGAGTATATTTTAGTAACTACATTTAGGTTCTCTCACATATAACATATTGAATTTACTTGAATTATTTGTGCTAATAATTTTCATATAATTGGAATACCAACATCATTATTAATAAATATATTAACAAACAAATCAGCGTTAGTTCATCTTATTTTTGTTTATTGTTTATAACTGTCAATGAGGTACCATATTTTACTGGTCTATGTCATTAGCTGACTTGTGAACACAGTGTACACTTTAGCATGCACTCCATACATAACATTTTGTAGCGTACAGCTTCCATAGAAGCAGTTCCACACTACTATCTCCTCAGGCCATCCCACAGCAGAGGTGCCGGCATCCTCCGGCTGTGAGCGGCTAGTCTCTAACTACACTCCACTCACTCACTCACTTATTGGGACATCATTTGCAGATCATTTATCCTCAATCTGAATTTAATTGACCGTCAGACCCGAGCGTGTGGACCGAAGGCCCTGGAGCTGAGCCCTGCCTCCAAGCAGTTGGCAGAGAATAGGAACAGAGTGGCAGACTGCAAGGAGGGGGGGGGGGGGGCGAACTGAACACATACACATACATACACACAAGGGCACGGGGGTCAGACCTTTGTGAAGTGGGGAGTGGTAGCCAGCTGAGGTGCATTGTGTCAGGCTAACAGTCGTTGCAAGTGCATCTGCACTGATCTATATGTCTGGGGTTGATAGAACCAGAAGGCAATGATGGTAGATAGAAGAGAGATGTGTCAAGCCACGCACTCTCATCTTGGATGCTGTATTATTGAGAATCTGCTGATAGCAAGTCCAGTCTGATATTTGTAATTTACTGACTAGTACAATCATACAGCACTAATACTACACTGAATGTAGTTTAACCAACTAGATTATGGGATGATATCTTGTGCCATCAAATAGCAACTTTACAATGCAACCATAAAACAATGCGACACTGTGAACTGATTAATGGAGCCATCTAGGAATATAACCCAATGACACTGATCTATCTGTTCAGTGCTCAAAATATCTGTATTTACATGGGATTAATAATTGTGGCCTAATTAATGTATAATGGAGCCTTTTAGTGCTGTTTGTTTATATCCACAGTTCAGGAACAATAATGTGAAGTTACTACATTGATAAAAAGTATTTTTTTTAATCTATTAGGAACCCATTTAGAGGCATTTGAGGGCATGTAGGATGTAAATGCATGGCAAGCATAAAAATGGGAGCTGTTTAAAAAGTTTAGATAAATAAACTTACAACAGTTTCCCTCTGATCATTGTCTCAAATCTCATAATATATTCTGAACTCAACAGCACAGCACCATTCCACTACTCTATAAAGCTGATCCAATTGGAGAAACCTCAATTCAGAATATCAGAAAAAATAATCAGGTTTAAATGCTATTCAATATTCATTGATTCTAATGAGGTATTTTCATTAAGAAATTCCTGAACGTCCATTTACTCATCAGCAAATAAATGCACCATGAAGGAGTTGTTGGAAATTAATAAAACTTTATATGTGTGAATGCATTTAGAGAACGTTTGTGGTGGAAACTACACAATTGAAAGGAGGATCTAGTACAACCTGCAGCAACCTCTAGTCTGGATAAGCATGATGGTTAGGCATGATGGCATATGACAACCTGGGGCACATTTGCTGGGTCTGTAGATCCTGCACACTTATAGATTGCTGAAGCTGGCATCCCAGCTGGACCCATAAATGCTGGGTTGGCAATAAATCTGGTGACTGAGCAGAGACATTCTTAACAACCCTTACTGTATGTGGGTGAGCATCATCCTGCTGAAAAATGCCAGTAAGGAGCCCTGCCATGAGAGGCACCACATTTGGCTGCAGGATTTCCGGCAAATATCATAGAGCTATTAGCATCCCTTGTATCACTACTAGGGGTGACTGACTATCGTACGCAATACTTCTCCAGATCATCACACCAGCTGTTGGGAACAGTGTGTCATTCCACAGAATTGGCAGGAAGCACTCACCACAGGGACTATATCTGAACATGACTATCATCAGATTCCAAATGGAATCTGCACTCAGTACCTCCTAAAAGCTTGGTAGGAATGGTCTAGATGGCAGCAATACATTGAAATGACCATCCTGCTGCTCAGACCAATGATTTGCCCCCTCTCAAACACTGCAAATTGTCTTTGAGTGTGTCATAGAGACATTCTAGCAGACAACAATCTCTCACCAAGAGATACTGCTCACAAAACCGCTTCATTTTTTAGTGTATCTTACATTTTTAATTCTTTTGTTTTAACTTCATCTTTCTTTTCCTGTAATATTAACTTTGTGGAGTTCCATTCTAAGCAGTTCATTGCTGCATTGTTACTTGCAGGACAGTCTTGTGCACCTGAAAAAAAAAAACTGTTCAGAAAAAAAGGCAGAGGGAAGTCAGACACAACTTCTCTGTCAGTCAGCTGGGAGTGTATCAGCTGGCCCCAGCATTGCCCCCTCTCACACCCTCCATTCACCGACATGTGCCAGAGGCCCTGGATCCAGCCCCCAGAGCAGCACCCAGATGGGACCCTCACAAAGTCACCCAGTACAAGCTGGCCCAGCTCATGCCTGATTAACCCTCAATATCAGCAATACAATGATACAGTGGCTCCCAGGGACCTGGACTGGGCAGTGGGCAGGGCTGAGAGAAAGGTGCACTCTCACTCTCTCTCTCTCTCTCTCTCTCTCTCTCTCTCTCTCTCTCTCTCTCTCTCTCTCTCTCTCTCTCTCTCTCTCTCTCTCTTCCAAAACGTTCATCATTGAACCATCAGTCCACAGACATCTTGGGGGTCATTTATAACTCTTTATGGATGATTTCCATACATACAAATATAGTGTGTCTAAATAAGTGTTTAAAGGGTTGCATTTAGGATTTTTTTCTTTCTTACACATTTCTTTTACAAATTTGAAATTCAAGGGATTCAGGAACATTTACAGGAAGAATGGGCATAAATCAAAATATTAGCCTTGGAATATGTTACACTACTGGTGTGATACCAGCACTGGAAATGTCATTCATTTTCCTTAATGAGAAAAATCATATTAAATGTCTATTAAAAGGACAGTCCACTAAAATGAAGCTAATTCTAGCTAACATACATTATCACAGCTAGGTATCTCCTTTCTTTAATTAGCCATAGGCTGAGGACTATTACAGAATATTAAAGAATGTTAAAGAATATTACATAGTACATGCCAATACAGCAGCCCACAATTAGTGTATGTTCAGGGCATACCATCATAATAAATGTCATTTGTCCTGTTCATTACACTGAGCCAGTACAATTTATGCCTGACATAAACTCACTGGTGGTCTACAATATGTCCTGTAATGACATAACAGCACAGGTACACACTAATCAATGACCATAATGAAGAACAGAATCTCCTATAAGAAAGCTCCCGTGGAGTTATTCATTGTGATGATGGTCAGAAAGCAATTCGATTGGAGCATTCGGGCTCCTGTGTTAGTCGATACAGAGATTACATCTGTGCAGTTGTAAACACCCAGGCACCCAGGCATGCCTTATGAGAGCAGAGTGTGTGCTGCAAATTAACAGAATGTGTCGGATACAGATAAAATGATGCATTATGTGCAAGGGAGAGCAAATCTGTGTGTGTGTGTGTGTGTGTGTGTGTGTGTGTGTGTGTGTGTGTGTGTGTGTGTGTGGTGAGAGAGAGAAAGAGAGAGAGAGAGAGTGAGTGAGAGTTAAAGACCACAACCTAATTCTCAGCCCATAACTGAGCTGTTCCCTCTCTAGCTTCAACACAGCACAGTGGAGTCAGAGAAACAGTATATGTGTGCATGCATTTATTTTCAAATGGTATATTTACGATTTACATATAAAGCCAAATGTCATGGGATGCCTCAGGTGAAGGCTTGTGTATGCCCACAACTGTACACGTTGTGAGGTGTGAGTGAGTGAGGTTGAACACCAGAATGTAGCCAGATTCAAGAATACTATCATGAGTTTGGGTGTCATGACAGTGGGTGTCAGATGGACGGGCCATTCTATTTCCGAAGTTGTGTGGACATTTAGCATTCTCAGTCCACAGTGTCATGTGTGTACCAGGAATAATCATAGAATGCATTATTACCCACAGTGACCTGTGGCATCTGACTAGAACTGTCCATGCAAACAGACATGTGACTCAGAAATCACATTCAAATTCAATGCAAGAAGACTCACTATTATTCCATGCAGGTCTTAGCAAGCTTCCGCAAGCTTGCAATGCCTGGGCAAAGAAAGAAGGACACAAAAAGAAAGGAAAGTGGAAAAGAGACTGTTGGAGGGAACGACATCATTTCAAGGTGGAGTAATCTGTGGAGTTAAGCAGAACGTTTTTCCATTGAGCAGGAATTCGAATAGGTTTGTCATGCTTGTGGTGGATTTTTTCCCCAGAATTACACAGCCAACATAGTGCTTTCTATCTAAAATATTTATAATTATACAATTGCAGTGTACACACTGTTTTCGCATAACTTTGTCTTTTTTTACCCCATTTTTCAATGGCCAGGACCCCACAGACCAAATTCATGATCATTTATTATTTGGGTCATTCTCAGCACTGCAGTGATACTGACATGGTGGTGGTGTTAGTTTGCTGCACTGGTACAAGTGGAATGAAACGAGTGTTTAAGCCCTTCAGTGTCAGAAAGATCCAGCCAACAGTGCAGTGCTGAAAATGACCCACCACTCACACAACACCTGCTCTGTGATCACGTGGACTTGACCATTAAAGAACAGGTCGAAAGGAGTATAACAAAGTATGCACAGAAACAGATGAATCTACAGCTTCAAAATTATAGAACCAAAGTGCTCCTATATGATAAGAGGAGCTGATAATAATGAACAGTGTGAGTAAATACATCATCAAAAATCTGCAGACAGCCCAAAATTAAAGAAATGATTCTTTTTAACTTGAAAATCAGGTCATCTTTTTAACTCTGTGAATTTGTAATTGTGTGTCAGTAACACAATTTCTGGACTATAAACAATATCATGTAGTTTGTACATGATATTATGTGTTCCCCTTTGTCCTGACACTATGAAAACATTGTGTGTGTGTGTGTGTGTGTGTGTGTGTGTGTGTGTGTGTGTGTGTGTGTTTGTGTTGTGTGTGTGTGTGTGTCAGACTTGCTTACAGTGCATCACTACTAAATCACAGGTGAATGTAGGCAGTATTTCTATGTGCACAGTCCAGTGTCTGTGTGTGTGTGTGTGTGTGTGTGTGTGTGTTTGTGTGCCCGTGGGAGATAAGACAAAAGAGGAAAAAAGAAAGAGTAAAAGAAAGGAGAGATCATCTCATGTCCATATTATCACCATCAACCACTAGCAAGCTAAAGCCCTACAGCTTCTTATCAGCAGCCACTGGCCTTCCAGCCTACATCCTGCCCCGCCACACCTGTCTGCTCTCTCAGATATGCTAATGAGAAGGCCGGCCTATTCCTGTCAGGGTCATTAACATGCATTAGCCTCCACTCAGCTCCACACTAATCCCTCATCTCCATAATCACGTTGGGGATTTCTCTTCCCGTGAATGGAGATTGTGGACTTTGAGTAAATATGATCTGTGCTGATTGAATATCAGACACTCGGAATGTGTTCACGTCATTCAGACAGGCAGCGGATTATTTCACTCTGGAAGTGTTTGACAGTTTACAGGACAGCCGGAGAATATCAGAGAATATGATTATATGCTTTCAGAGCTGCTGTTTAATAATTGTTAATTAATAATCATAATAATAATAATAATAACAATAATAAAAAATAATATACAATCTTACACAAATATCTTAATTCCATGGAAAAAAACAATTTTCCATTATTATATACATGCTATGTATACACTAACAAATATGAATGCACATTTTATTAATGAATGAATGTTAAGTGCACAAGTAATGTTCTGATCATATATAATAATTTACTTATTAATTCAAATTTTCTATGTTGCCGAATACATACAAAAATAATAATCAATGATATATGTATCGTATAATGCAAGAACTGTCACTACGGTTCATATTATACCTTAAGTTAATATTGCACCCCAGTTCTTCATAGTTGTATACAATGCCTTCATTATATTCATTGCCCTTAAACATTTTAACGTTACACCCACAAACTGTAGTTTGTGTATTAAAAATATATTATATTGGGTTTTATTATGATAGACAAACAGAAAGTAGCAAATATTTGTGAAGTGAAAAGAAAATTGTATATAGTTTTTAATGATTTTACTAAATTAAAATCTGTATTTGTATTTGTATTTAGCCCATTGTACCCTGAGACAGTGTGACCAACTTTCTTCACATGTGCCATAGTTAGTAAATAGGGTCCACCTGTGTGTAATCTATTATCAGTTTAATTACAGCTGTTCTGTGAATGGCTCAGAGGTTTCTAAGAGGATGGTCCAACAGCATCATGAAAACCAAGGAACACACAAGATGAATGAAACATTGTGGAAAAGTTCAAGGGTTGTGATTATTTTTCCAAGGCACTGTACAGAACCAGCCTCAGACAGTCTGTCATTAAGGTCAGCAGGGGGACAGTGGAGTGTTGGCCAGTGCCTTCTGGAGCTGTATAGGCCAGCCTAGGAGAAGTGGGCTGTGCGGGAAACAGAAAGGGGGGGGGGGGGGTGTGTGAGGGGGGTAAATGACATGGCAGCATGTGTCAGTGCTTCGGACAACAATACACATACAGAAGGTAAATCAGCTGCAGTTCACACCCCCTCCGCGTCCCAGTTTTAGGACAGGTCCTCTGTTCAAACTGGCTAATCACCAACCAGCCCAGCAAAATCATACAGACCCTGCATCTTGACCTCTGACTGACCTTTCACCTCAGGAAATGACTTTTTCAGTGAAAACATGGAAGACTCACCTTCGCAGCTGCACAATCACTGTGTTCCAAATGGCAATATTCCCAACAATGTAGTCCACTCTAAATCACTCACACTGTACAGAACACGGTAAAAACACCAAACACACAAAACACTATAAGAAGGAATGGAGTTTATCTCCTTATCACTGTCACTGTTCCAAATAATAGAAAATCAGAAATACTTTTTAAAGTAGATATCAGGAGCACTGAGCAGAACACTATTAGAAAGTGATTCCCAACATCGGAAAACTAGTAGCACCACACAAAACACTATTAGAAAGAACATAAATTATGACCTAATCATTCTCACTATTACCAATATTGCAACATCAGGAGCACAGAACTGAACTTGGAAATGGAAATAATTCCCTAATCACTGTTCTCGAATTGGAAATGAATAACCTTAAGAGGTGTTCTTTTGCTTCACTGTGCACACATATAGATTGTAATAATAACAGCCTCTCTTGACCTTTTGAACTATAAATATTTCCAACACTTCAAACATTCCCAATTCTTTACAAAACACTTTTGGAAAATGATCCAACACAAACTATAGCACTATTTAGATGATACAAATATGGTCCATAATCACTTTTCCCAACACTGGAAAATCAGGAGCACTATAGATGTCATGGTTGCAAAGAACAAAAATGCCCCTAAACATAATTCCAAACACTCAAACTCAAACACTGATAACAGAGGTCATTATTATAAAGAACAGAAATGACTATACCTTCAATACCTAGTACCAATACTGATAATCAGGACTGCTTTGGCAGTATTCTTATTTCAGGTCAGTTTTTGCAGAATTGTTTCTTTGGAAAATTTGGAAATATGGTAGTTCATGTCTGATGATGATGATACAGAGACAGACAGGTGCCCTCGGTCACTGGGATGGCCCCCTTCTCGACCATGCCCCGCCCCATCCTTTGCATGTCCCATTTCAATATATTGAGTGGGCCATCTGTAAGCCATTCATCTCATTCAAAAAGCCGTTAGGAGAGCCTCCTCCCCGCCAGCCTGGCCCTCTCACTGCTCATTAGCATAAACTCACACCAACATGCACAGACACACGCTTGCTCGCACTCGTCCACACATATGCATATGCATAAACACACCCGCACCTGTATAAGCACACTCACACACCCGGAGTGCAAGCAGGAATTTTTTCTCTGAGATATTATTTACTGTTCTCTTACAGAGTGAATATTATAAACATTAAGCTGTCATAAACATTAAGTAAGTCATTAGGGAGCCATGGCTACTTATCTATATACAGTCATCTGAAAAATTTAGGGCACTCCATGAATGCCCCTGACTTTTCTAACATATTTAAACAAGTTAAAAATCACATAAAGCTGAAATAAATGTATTTAAAAATAAATAAATAAAATTGAATTAAAAGAAACAAAATATTCTCATGAGAAAAAAGTTAGGACACCAGAATTAATGGCTGAACTAATGTCAGTCTACCAGTCTTTGACATTGTCTGGAAGAAATGGTTTCCCACTCTTTGAGCTATGTGAGGTGTCAGTGTCAGTCTTTGTAAATATTTTGTACAATCTCCTCAAGCTCCCTCTGATACAATAAAGATTTCATAGTGTCAAGGAAAAAGTCCCTCAGGCTAGGAGGAAGAAACCTTCAGAGGAACCAGGGCTCAAAAGGGGATCCACCCTCCTCTGGTCGACACCGGATAGCACAGATATAAAACACGAAATGGAGTAAAATAATAAGAACTATAGCTAATAGTGTAAGCATGTTGTGTATGGGCAAGAATCAATTTTGAGGGAATAGGAGTGAGCAGAGGATAGGCTCAGTGTTAGTAAGGAAGTCCATGCTGGTTAAACAGTCATAAGCTGGCAGAGGAGTCTCTTATGTGGGATAGACATATTCTATTGGCAGTTTCTCTTTATGAGGACTGTTTTGTATGAAACTCATGCAATTCGCTCTGTGATCCACCACTAAATGATGTACAGTTCTAGACTGTGTGGGAGATACAGAATCATCTCTGAAAGTAAAAGAAGCCTGTGAACTAAGGCTGTAGAGATATAAGTTATAACTTGGAAGTTATAACGTCCAAGCGTTGTCCTGTGTCACCAAAATTGCATAGTGCAGAAACAGGGCTGCTGAATCTGGAGTAGCAATGATAGAGAGGCTATTTTCATACTTTACAAAACCTCACGTTGATTTTCAAGCTGTTATTTTAAGGAAAAACTATGACATAATGTTGCTTTAAGACACAATTGCTTACACACACACACACACACACGCGCGCAAACGATTATGCACACGGATGCAGAAAATAAAGCATTTCCCCACACTTCACTGGCTTTTGTCATTTCCATCACTTCTACATCAGTTATCTATCCCCACAACTCAGTCTTCTTCCTCTCGCATTTCTCAGAGATCTGACCAATCCTTCTGGTTGCGCGAGCCACTGCTGGCCATTCATCACCGGCCTTATCTGGCACCTTGGACACTGTTTTTATGTCATCCTCCAGTCAGTATGACAAGTGATATCAGTCCCTATCCTTCTTCTGCCTCTCAAACTCACCCCCCCAACACCCCCCACCCCCCCCATGGGGAAGCAGAACAGGGTAGAATCCCCGCTCTCGTTCACTTTCTTTTTCTTCTCACCTCTGCCAGGCACGCTCACTGAGGCAAGAACCATCACAAGGGTCAAGAGCAAAGGGAGCGAGAATGAGGTGCCGTCAGCATGTTTTGTAGGTTGGTCTTCTATGTTGTGCACATACAAACTACAGCATCTGAGAGAGAAAAAGAGAGAAAAGCTAGAGAGCAAATCAAGCAATTGCTGACCAAAAGACATCAAGCTGAGAATGCTGTCAGCAGTCCTTTCTTTATTAGTGGAAGAAATTGAGAGTAAATTAAAGTACTGTATATCCATTCTTCATTTCAGCCAGTCTGCGCCCTCTCAGGACATTTGACAAATGCACATTAGAGGGTCAATAACAAGCGTCCAATGAGGGTCTTAGTGAGACATGCTTAACATTTTGAAAGTGGATGCCCACCTCTGTGTAACAAAAATGAAAATCCTCTATATTTCATGATGAGGTGGAGTTTCATATGCCACAGAACTGAATGTATAGCTAGGATTATTAATGAGGATTTCTTTTAAAATGCGACAAATAATATGCATATGTAATTGTATGTCATATTATGTTTGGCTTGTTGAACCTTAAAATTGGCGAGTGTATTTATACAGCTCATATCTGCTCAATGTTATTATACAATACAATGTCAAAAACCTTATAAGCAGTCTATTTGTGATGCGGCTGGAGAATTGTGTGGCTGTTGAGGCAAACAGGTACCACAATTCTAATCTAGCTACACTAGAAACCTAATAGCTCCACTGCCAAATTAAATAAGCAAAATTTTGGGCACAAATCATGTCCACATTTGGGGTTAAGGGGAAAATCGTGTAAATCTGATATTTCACCAAACTATTCCTTTAAAGCAGGCTTGTGATGAATGGGCCTGGCCAGGCAGTAGATGATGGAGCACCGGGCTCTTTGAAGCTGGGCCTGAGCCCCCAGGGCTCGCCTGCGCTGCTCCTTCAGCCTCTCAGGAGTTAATGTCCTAATCTGTTTTCTGCTGAGCGCTTGCAGCCAAGGCGCCATGGCCAAGGGCGAAGAACCTAATGAAATGCTCTTTTAGCTGGCCATCATTAATTGGTCACAGTTAGAGAGGGAATGTCAACACCGCCACCATTATCAGTCCTTAATCTTCCAGAGGACCTTCACATGAATGTTTGAGGCTTTTTCATGGATCGCTCAGGACCTGTCAAAACAGCAAATCAGGGAGAAGCGGGGTGAACTGTTGGCCAAGCCAAGCAGTAGATGAAGATTTTAGATCAAGTTTGAACACATTACTGATGAATAAAAAGCACGAAGCATTCATTTAACAACTGAAAAAGCACAGGGCTTAGAAAGTCCTTTGATTTACTGCTGGAAATAACTAAAGCACTTAACTAAAAAACTTAACTTGGTATCACCCTATTGTTGGTACTGTAAGTAAAAGTCTAACCAGGGGCAGGGGCTGCAGATTAGCTTTATCTAGAAGCTCTATTTATAGGATGTGCTGCATTTTAGGAAACAATGTGCACCACTGTTCCCCTCAAAGAAAAACATACTAAAGTGCAGAACTATTTTTGTTATATCCAAATTTAGTGACACTTTCTGTGGCATATTCAGATAGTTTTACACATTTTCAAATATCTGGAGTAGCTGTGTCCTGTTTGACACTGTATTTCCATAATACTGAATCGATTTCCTCACCAGCTGTTGGATGCTTTGATGGTGTGATGCTATACAGGTGGAAGGTCCAGAATAAAAGTGTGTACAGGGTTGTAAACTCTAGTTCAACTACTAACATTACATCTCCTGTTTCCTCCCACATCCCAAAAACCCACATGGTGAATTGACTACAACTACAAACCCCATATTACATCCATGAATATAATGTTTATAAATATAATATTATTATACAGGGTAGGCCAAGAAAAGTAGACCTACTCACATCACTGTTAAAGAGTGAGCTCCTTTTTGGTAGCCCACCCTGTATTAATGAATTGTGTAATTAGGTGTAAATAGCATCACAAAATAACAAAATAGTTTAAAAGCACTGTCATAAATCATTAAGAAGTATGATTATTAACAAATTAATGAAATAAGTTAGCTGCACACAACAACTCGACAATGTTCCTGAAATACAGTGGAGTTACATTCACTTGTATTTTGGCATAGACTGCGCTGTGGGCTCTGCAGTGTGGGTGGTGGTGAGGCTAGTCCCAGGACGAGGTGTGAGGAGGGTGAAGGGAGGTGTTAATGGAACAGCTGATCCTCTACCTGGACCTCAGCCATTCCAGTCAGGGCTTTGTTCAGCAGCTTCAGCCTCTCCAGCTCTGGGAGCCAGACATACATTGGTGACAAAAACCTGGCCAATACAAAACCCTGCCAATCCACATCAGCCATCAGCCCGGGGGTCCTCTGCAGCTCCACAGCCTCCAGGCTTCAGTGGCCCCCCATTCAGGCCGCTCAATGCATCACTCAGCAGGAGAGGGCCAGAGGACAGCAGCCCACCAATCCCCCTCCTCCCCTTATCCTCCAGCCTCCAGTAGGGCTGCCAGGGACACATTTCCCAACCATGTGCAGTTCCCCATGGAAAGCTTTTCAGACACCATCAGCAGTGTCCGTTGATTTCTATTGTTTCAAAGTCACCAGTGTTCAATTAACCCTTAGAAATCAGTTATTGTTGTTTTGATTTGTTACACAATTATTTAAAAGTAATTACACAATTACACAATAACTCAATTACATACATCTGTGTTCCCCATGTCCTGTCTTTTCTTCACATACAAATTACAAACTATATTTTGATTTTATACATATATTCATGTGTATAAAACCCATAGATTTATTTATGAACAGAAGGTCTTCAGTAATCTGTGGCTTTTGGCCACCCATGGACAGTATTCAGTGTCCAGAATCTCTATTTATTTCTAAGAAAGAGAAAGAGAAAGAGAAAGAGAAAGAGAAAGAGAAAGACTGTTCCCCTCATTCCAACAAATTAACTGTTCTCCAAGGCATGCAGTAAAATATGAAACAGTCCTTGCAAGTCAAACTATTTTTGGTTTTGGAGAAAAGGGCACCAATCAGAGATTTGGGCACCACAAGAACTGGGTTCCTAACTTTAGCAAGGGTCCAGACCTTAATTAGTAAGGATAAGGCTATGGCTTGTCCAAAATCATTAGGAAAGGTCAAGTCATGCACATTTCAAAACTTTATTAATACTCTGATTCCTCAAATGTTGCAGAGGGGTCTACAGCCAGTGGCTAAGGGACCATTCTCAGCAGAGATCACACTATCTGTAAAATAGCTGAAGATGATTTGTAAAGCAGGATAATGATCCTAAAAACAGCTGAAGATTCATAATGGACTACACGAAGAGGTGCAAGCAGAAGGTTTTTGCCATGGCTGTCAGTCCCCTGACCTAAATATTTTTGAATATCTGTGGATAGAACATAAAAGAGCAGTGAGTAGACAGCAAGACAGAGGACTTTCACAAAGAATGAGAGATTCTTTAGTTACCTTGAAAAATTTACAAGCTGAGACATTTTGTCAATTCAATATTTGAATCAAACTACGAAGAACCTCTTGAACCACTTTATCTCAATGAAATGAACATTTTCAAAGGCTTTTGCCCTTAAGAACTGGTTCTTCCTGGAACCTTCTTGGTTTCTCCACCAAAATGGCATCTTGTCTTTTTAACAGTTGCTGCCCAGGCCTGGTCCTGGAAATCAGATTCAACACACCTGGCTCTAATTTTCAGAATTCACCTGAATCACCTGAATCAGGTATGTTCAATTAGGGTTGGGTGATTTCCCAGGTCAAGAGGAACATGCTTGTGTTAATATGTTGTAGATGTATTGGGGAGACAGGATGTAACATGTAACATGTACAGAGTTGTGTATCTGGTTTTTGCTTCCACAGGAAGGCAGGGAAGGGTCTTAGCAGTCACATGGAAACCAGTTGGGATGTTGTGGACCAGCTGAGCCACATATTTCTGTAATTCTCTGTAGAGGATTCTGAGTTAAGGTCTGCAAGGAGAGTACTGGAATAGTCAAGTTTTGAACAAGAAATTGAGAAGCCTCTCCAATGAGTAGAGATCTGCACTTTGCAGGCATTTCAAATACATTTCTCATAAAAGTACATCAAACTATGAACACATACCACAACACTGGCATCTGGGGAAGGAATGGCACCAGAATGCACCCTGACAACTTATACAAACAACAGGGAGTGTGAAACTGGGCAATGTTTTCTCCATGTAATAATTTGGTCAAATGCAATTTACCAGCTCTATTTAACACTATAGTGTTCAGTAAACATTTAAGATTCACACTTCTATACATTTGTTCTGTTCTTCTGTTCAAATGAGCCAATATAACAGATGTGTAAATACATATTAGAACACAGAAGAATTGAACCAGAACAAGAAAATCACCAGGGAAGTTGTGAAATGCAACTACAAGTTGGGAAGCTCAATCCAGAACATATATATTGCTCTGGTGCTGGATATATGTATATATATATATATATATATATATATATATATATATATATAGATAGATAGATAGATAGATAGATAGATAGATAGATAGATAGGTAGATAGATAGATAGATAGAGCTTTTTGGTGAGAATTAGGATTCCCAATAGAGCACTGTCCATGCAGACACTCACATGAATGTATTCATGAACTGAAACATGAAGTTAATATCTTAATTAAATGACCATTTATCTGACCATTTATCTGGTGAACAGGAAGCTTTGTTTCATGATCTGAAGTAACTTAACTCTTAGAGATCCTAGAAATTGCTTACAAATGAATGGTAGAAGTCTATCACCGGCACCCTAATAGAGCAGTGTAATTACTTTCAAAAGTGAATTATCTTTTACAGGGCAGTTATCGAAAGTTATCTGGCCATGGCTGGTGATTATTAAGGCCTTAATCAAATATGGATGGTCATTTCTTAATTGAATTATTCCAGACCATCAGAGTGTGTAGGGAAATTGAAAGATGAGGGCCAAGGGACAAGTAAAGATATGACCATATATCTTACAGATATGACCACAAATTGTTGAACATAAGCATTGAAGACAGAATGTGGTCAATATAAATACGGACAATTAAATTAACCCTGAATGTTTCAAAATGATTCAGATAAATTAAGGATGTTTTATACACTCCCACCTCAGGTGGCAACTTATTACTGGACGCTCAAACACATTTCACTGCTGCCTTTATGCTTACAATTATACTTTATTATGCTACATTTCAGTTAAAGGTGGGGTGAGCTTTATGTAAGAAGACGTTTTGTAATATAAGGAGAAAACTCTTTATATAACTCCTGCTTATAAAACATGTGCTTAAGACAAGGTCTTGGTGGCTGCTCCAGGCTCTGTAAGTGGTAGACAAAACAAAGCAAACGGACAACCGACATTCAACTAATTGAGACAAAGTTTATCTAATTGCCTAGCAAACATCACCTTCTTTCATGGTTCCCTCCACATTTTTACACTGTCTGATTACTGGTGTGAATTCCTAATTTTCCAGCAACACAGAAATGAATGTTTTCATTGTTCAAATGGTTCACTGAAGTCAGAGCCACTTCGTTAAGGCTCTATCTTGAATTGAATTTCCTTGTGGAGAGCAAAGTTGTGATCAAAAGAAGGTCTAGAAGAGAAAAGAAAGGTATTGAAATGTCCTGGCAGTGTTGGATGATTGGCACTTCCAAATTCCAAACAAACAAACAAACAAACAAACAAACAAACAAACAAACAAATAAATAAATAAATGAATGAATGAATGAATGAATTCACATTTACAACACTGCATACTAAGTCCCAAGTAGGACTGTGGTGGTGAGTTGGTGTGTGATATTAGGAGGGAGTTATGGAACTATTTTACAAGACTAATATTGAACACTAAATCTCAACTCATCACAGATAGCAAAGAATGTTAGGCCTAAATGTAGCCCACACCTGAGCCGTAAGTGCCAAACGTTGCCCCAATTTGGTTTAAATGTGTCCATTTTCTGGTGTTTTTACATAACGTGATTTATATTTTCATGCCAGTGTGTAAATAATGATAAATACATCAATAAAATAAATAAGTCACGTAAAGTCAAATTGATTTTTGTTTACATTTACATTTGTGTTTAGTCATGTTTATGGTCTGGTGGGAAACAACAGCTGTATACAGATGCAGACACATGCATATCAATAGTGACGGTGAGAAGGTGAGGCTTAAACTGATTAAATACCCACACAGGAAGAAATCAAAGTGAAATCCCACATATTTTACTCAATTTAGAAATCCCAGCCAGATGTATTTTTCACATTCGAGAAAGGGGGCAGGTCTGGGAAAAAGGGGCCACGTGGTCACCCAATATATATCATTTTTCATATCAAACCAGATGAACAGAAATGACCATATTTTCACGAAATATCAGGTGTCAGTAGTAAAACACAAAATCATTGTCAGAAATAATATTACACAAGAATATACACACAATACAAGTGTATTGCCTATGAGCTGAAAGGTAAAATGTTTTGCATAAATGCATAAAACTTGTAAGATAAGTCCAGACACCACATATAGACTGTTGTCTCAATTCATGACTGACAATAACTGTACCACTCACCCAACCCCACCCCCAACATGACCCCCGCACACTGAAGAGGCAAAAACAGGCAGATCATAGAGCAGTGCTTCATTCAAGTGTCAGCCAATCTGTTAGCTTGTGATTCTGCTCTCACCCAGTAGAGAGGGAACAGAAGAGGGAGGCAGACAGATGTGTAATGAGAGTAAATATTAGAAACAGCACTTCTTCTCACAGCAGGAACAACACAGATACACATACATAACCACAGAAATGTGGCTGTAGTCTTTGTAAGAGTCAATAAAGTACTGTTGGAGCTGGATTACTTTTACTAAGACAGGTTCTGTAGTGTCCTTCATAAAATAACCAACAAATCACCAACACCTGTTTTCTAAAACAGCCCAAAAACAACATGCCTGTGTGACCTTAAAATATTTTTAAACTCCAAATGTACAACCATCTTCACATGCATGCTCCTTCTAGTGTTTGAGAACAAGTGATTTGTCCAACAGAAAATATGATAAATGCAAACCTAGTCAATGGTTAAAAATTCAGTTCTGCTGCGTCTGTAGCACCACCTCAATTGTTGATGTAATAGAGAGGGTATTACACAGCGATGGGCAATGACCTTTCAAATATGTACGATCTTAGTGATCATAGGGAGCAGTGAAGAGTCTGGTTGCTTCCTACCCTGCTGTTCCCCACTAGACCCTGCCTTTACACAGTTGTTTTTCACTCCATAACTTGCATTTCTCAAATATATTGAGTGGGTGGGAGACTCACTGATACTGGGGGTGGATGGTGTTTGATCGGGTTGTGAAAAGCATGTACACTTGTATAAATGTAAAACTACTTGGCTGTCTATTGATTTCCAGTGAGTGTTAGCAACATTAGTTAGTTCCACCAGGACAAATCCCAAACAGCAAAATCTGGTCTTAATCGATGACTATATTTGGGGTAAACAGTGTTTTCCCCCCAGAAGTACTCCTTTAATAGCAGGTTTGTTGGACTTTACCTTCTAGTTTTTTTTCTTTGTTATTCTTCAAACAGCAGTTATATATTTCAGCCTCATTGTCATAGATACACAGTTTGTCCAGCTTTACCCTGGCAATGCAGATGTAACATTTGTCATGTCAATAAAACTATTTGCACTGCATTGATATGCTGTAGGCCTGGGGGATCCCTGGAGCCTTCCTGCCAAAGAGAGAGATTGTGTGTGTGTGTGTGTGTGTGTGTGTGTGTGTGTGTGTGTGTGTGTGGGTGCGTGTGAGTCAGTGAGCACCCATTCACCATTCTCCTTGCTCAGGTGCAAAATCACTACACAAAACTGTTATGAAGGCACCTCTACTGCTGAGGCAGAACAAACACAATGGGTTCAGAGAATAACCAATTAAAATAACCAGAAGGCAGAGCTTTAGAAACACATATCTGTTCAAAGCTCAAAGCTTTATTTGTGGAAGAAAGGTGTGATTCATTTTGAGATTTTACATGTTTTTAAGAAATTATTTTTCTATGGTGTTGGTTTCTTAGAAAACTGGAGAACTAGCCAGCTATTTCTCCATTAGCAAACTAAGAACTTCATGCTTTCAAAATGTTTTTTTTAATAAATTTCGTTCTGGCCTGGACTGCGTGTAATGTGGCCTGCTACTTCAAATGAGTTTCACATCTCTGCTTCATCCCTTCATTAGCAGTTGGTTTCTGACCACAGAGGACAGTGAACACAGATGCCCAGAGCAATGGGCAGCCCCAACTGTGGCACCAAATGAGTAGGTGTCTTGCTCAAGGACACTTCAGTCTTGACCTGTCAGTTCAGTGGTCAAGCGGGCAACTTTCTGTACACAAGGCCACTTCTCTAGGCTTCATGACATGAATGGACCCACTCTCAACCTAGCAGTGAAACCCGATACACACCTGAGCCTCATACACTCATACCAGTGCTGCACTCCCATTCCATGCCATTGTCACTGCTGTATATACACCATCCAAATAGTAAGCGGGCATGTAGGTAGAAACAGAGCAAATCCAAATGGGACAGAGAGCTTTGAAATTGTACCTCTATAGTGGACCCAATATAGGTGTTCATTATAAATTGGCCAGTGAAAGCATCATTTCCACAAGTCTGCTCAAAGGTACGGTCTGGATGACATTCATTGAAGCAAGCCCTTTCTAACACATCATATGTAGACATCAGGCCTGATGTCAGACCAGCTATCAATCAATAGCAGACATGCTATCTATAACATGTCCATTATCACCCCTGATTAAACGGCCATGGGAATACGTCCATCTCGGGCCACATTTGACAGGGCATAATAGAACAATGTGCGCTCAAGGAGAGCAAAAGGACGCCACCAATAGCCCAACATGACAGCCGATGCAAATGATCTCCCCTGCTAAACTATGTCGCTTAAGAAAAGTGACAGAAGCAACCAGTGAGTTTCAGGGCAAGATGAGCCGTGATACATCTTGATCCACAATCATGCATAAAATCCAGGGTAGTTAAAAGTGGTGGCCTGCCCTTGGCCCAAAGGCTTCTCTCATTCATCTGAGTATTAATAAAGACAGGCCAATTCCTTCCCTTAACTCTGCAACTGCCCACAAAATGAGTGGCTGACTTTGAATTTAGAGTGTTCATTAATAGGATATTATGGCTGATTGTGGCGTGTGGGGGGGTGTTGGGTGGCGTCTAAGGACCAATATGAGTTTCAACAGCAGTGTAAGAGGACTTCCTGGGTTTGGTTTGGAGGACGTGGAATATCCAGAGTACATTTTCTATATGTTGTGTTTATTATTGAAATACAAATCAAAACAGAATTGCCCATATTTTAAAAAATACACAAGATAACAGATTTGTTTAAATTGGTCTAATTAATACATGAACAATCCCAGGACCTGGTGGGTCAAAATTTTATTACACGTTTATGCCTTAAGAATAAGTCATAATAAAAATAAATAAGCTCATTTGCATTGTATTCCCTGTAGTTATGGAATAATAAGCCATAGAGATTTATCTGGAATTTGAAGTGATCAAATGTTAAGTGTGTTTGGTGACGATGACATACTGGTATCAATGGATATTGAAATGGAGTTTTCTACAGTGTTTTCACACTGCTTTGCTCTGAGAGTTTGGTATACCTGATGAAGTGTGAAATCTATTATCCAGCCTGGGAGTATCTGGAGAACCAATCTCTGGTCCTCCTGAAATAAGTGGTCTGGTGTTTACTTCTAGTGGACTCCGGTTCAGTCTGCTGCAAGTGTTGAAGCTGTCCACTCTTGGTGTCGCACATGGGTTTGTCTGATTTGTTCATTTTGTGAAATCACTGCGTGGCTCCCATGAGCTTGTCCCATAACTTGTTTGTAAGTGCTCCTGCATGGTAAAATGCCATGACTCCAGAGTGTTTTTATCCAAGTAAAAACATAAAAAGCAATAAACTGATTAATCTAGGCCCCACCCTTTTGCAAAAATGTCAATCCATGGTTCGAATGATATTCTTCTGCAGTAATAATGAGCCCCTGCCCCAAACAAGAGTTGATCCTGATATTCAAGAAAAGTTACATTGTGGAAATCTTATACACATTAGCACCATCTAAATGGCATACCTTATTAAAGTTATTAAATAATTTCATATAGACTTGTTTATGTTTCAGGAACTAAGTTTGTGCTAAAATAATCTAGTATTATTTATGAAAATGTGTCTTTGGGTTAAAAGCCAACACCAGAGCCTGTTAATAAGCAACATCAAACAACCTGTACTTCAAATGGTCCTCTGAGACAACATATAACACTCCACCTAAGGCAATTCTCTCTGGTGGCAGCAAGCCTGGCTGAAATTCAAAGGAGGTCTTACATGTGGCAGAGAGAATACTGACACAGAGCAGAGCTGCTGTGAGGGGAGAGGAATGAGATTGCCACTTGAGGAAGGGAAGGGTGGAGGGAAAGGAAAAAGGTCTCCCTGAATCCCAAAGGACAAGTGTGTATCGGTCAATCTGGGGCTAATTCGTGTCAGAGTGTGTTGCCAGTATAGTGGGGAGCAGAGTGCTAGGCTGATAACAGTTGAAGAGAGAATGAAGTTGGGGGTTATATAGAACAGCAGTATTCTTCCCGTAGGCTTTGAAGGGTACTGCTTTGACCTTTTTGTTTATGTTGTATTGTTTTAGCAGTTTAATATTTAGTGTTAAATTGGGTAAATGGGCACACTCACATCCTGTTCATCACTATGTGGTAGTATTTTACATCATGTGATGGAAGGGGAATTGGTCAAGATTCAAGAAAGACAAACTCTTGGCCATGATCATAAAGCTAATCATGTTCCCCACATACTCTGCATAATGGATTATGGCTGCCAGTGGTCTCTCTAGGATCATAACTAGAGAGACTAATAACAACTAGGCTACCAAGACTAAGCGGAAAATCCAATCGATGAATACAGAGAGACAAAGCTGAAAAGAACCATATAGAACACGACTGGCGATATTGGCAATACAAAGTCACATACAAACTGAACAGATCAGACTGGTTACTGGATTCTGGTGAGGAGGAATGAGAAAATAGTTGTAGGATTAGTTGTAGATGGTGGTGTGACTATGACATCACATAGAGGCACTTGTAGTTAGGAATCCTAGGAATCCTAGGAGGCAGCAGCAGAACCAGAAAGCAGGATAACCATTACTAAAATAATTAATACTGTATTAACTTTGGCATATTTCACACTTTTGAATTTGTGTGAAAATGGAAAGGAAAATGTACTATTGCTGCATTAAGGAACCTACAATACTGCAACAGTGGTTTGAGCCTTGTTTGAGATAGTCATCATTGGCAACAGTAAAGAAGAGCTTCCTTGGAATGAGTGGAAGAAGCCTTGAGATTATTCAAGGCTAAAAGGGGGAACCCATTGTTCACTGATCAACACCGGATAGCCCAACAAAAATCGAATAAAAACAAGGATGCAAGTCTAATTACAACAAATTACTGCAGGAAAACATGGACATTGTGGTCCGTCATGTCCATCATGTTGTCATATTTGCAACTAGAGTCTGCACAGTAGAGACAGAGCAGACCCAAAACCACCAATTTATGAATTGGCTTTTAAAGCGGTTATGTGCAAAACACTACTCTATACAGTTCTGGAGCCAGCTCTAACTCTGAGGCAGAACAAACATAATTGGTTCAGAGAATAACCAATTAAAAGAAGCAGTCATTTAGAAATGAGTGTCTGCTCTCAGAGCTTTATGTGTGGATGCACTATGTGCAGTTCAGTTTGAGATTTTGTTGTTTGGTTTAATGCATTATTTTTATCTGCTGTTTTCCCTGAAGCCAAGCTAGCTTCTAAGACAGCATTTCACAGCATGCCAGCACAGAGAGTACCATGATGTTTTCATGTAAAAGTGCCTTTTACACCACAAATGGTACGTGCCAGTTACTGCAGTGGAATGCAGTAAGAAAAGATTGGATAGAAGCTGCAGATTGCTGTCTTAAAAGTTAGATAGCTACTTTTCCAGGCAGTTGTCTGAGAAAACAACACAATACTAAAAATAATTTCTTTAGAAAAAAAAGTCCAGATGCACATTTCTAAAGTGCTCTCTACTGGTTATTTTAATTGGTTATTCTTTGACCCTATTGTGTTTCTTCTGCCTTAGAGGCAGAGCTGCCTCCAGAACCACCTTGAGTAGTGATTTTGCACTCAAGCATTTTATGGTATCAGACATATTGAAAAAAAACTGCAAAGAACTTTGTACAGTTTCTGTTAATGCAACTAACAACACAACACAAAATGATAAAGTAAACAGCTGTATGATTAACTAGCTAGTTCCCCAACAGCTTGCAGCTTCTCCATTTAATTAACATAAAGGTCATGCAGATGGTCTCTTCCAACCAAGCTTGTCAATCACTTCATTCCTAAGTGCAACCCAATCTTAACATTTTAAAAACTGATTTCTGTGGGAAAAAAAAATGCCAGTATTAGCACAGAGAAACAAACTGTTGGGATTAGACCCTGGAAATGAAAACACAGTTTACAGGAGAAAAATGAGAGAAAAAGGGCTGCTTTGTCATCGAAACATGGGATAGGCTACACGTAATGCTGCCACCTAACAGTGCTAATTCGTTGGTGGCATCCCTTTTGAGAGACCTTGCAACATCCATGCTTTTTGTCATTCATTACAACTATTCATGGCCTATGCTGGTATATATTGTTTTTAAGAAGACCGTTACCGTTACTTTTGTTGTTGAGGTTAACACTGGCATTTAGTCACCAAATGCTTTATGTTATAGATAATCAGCTATGCTTGAGATGAAGGTGGTTTAAACCACAGATGGAACATTGTGCCACAGGTAGTGCGTGTGTCACACGGCTCCAGGGGCCTGGAGTTATGAGTTTGATCCCTGGTTGAGTTGCTGTGTGTGAGCAGTTTAGTGTGGTCTTACTGTCTCTATGTGGTATTCCTCCTGCCTCCCAAAAATGCAAAAGGTAGATAAAATTGCCCCTAGGTGATGCACCCTGTCCAGGGGGTATTACAGGCCTGTGTCCAATGATTCCAGGTAGGCTCTGGATCAACTGTGGCCCTATTCAGGACTAAGTTGATAAAGATAAAGACTTATTTAATGATCTTTATAAAGATAATGTCTGATTTAAACCACCCTCAATGCCTCCTTTGATGTCTTTGTAATGTACTAGATACTGTAGATTTTAGCATTTAGAAATCATTTATTCATAAACCAAGATGCCTAACTTTGTGGCTAAAAAATTTTGGGTTATCAGTGTGCCAAGTCACATACTTAACCACTGTAAACAGCTCAGCTCAGCTCAGCTCAGCTCAGCAAACCCAGTTGAGAGTTGTGTAGTTTACTAGCTCTGGAGCTTGCACTAATACCCCGAGCTATTCTTTCAGACACACACACCTGCTCGACCAAGAACAAAAATTAGCACTCAGCCTCAAACCCAGATAAGTTCTATCAGTCTTCCACAGCTGGAGGAAGCTATCTGATTGCTGGGGATTTTCACGTTTGCACCAGAATGACAGCAAGCGAAGCCCACATGGCTCACTGTCTACCACCAGCCAATTGAAAGCCACGCTGTTATTGATTTCCTTCTCGCTTTTGCAGACAGAGGCTGTGACCACAAAGAGAAAGGCAACCCCATTTCTAAAGCATGCCGAGACACTCTCATTATTACGCGGCTTGTAAAGGGCGGCTCGTCCTGAACACTTTCCAGAAAGATGAGCAGACAAGAGGAGCTCCTCTTTTATAGTGGTGGCAATATGGTGACATTGATCACAAACATGAATGGTTTGCCACAAGGGGCAAAAAGAAGCAGATTACACATTAAGCTGTGGACTGGTTGAGGGTTAAACACTAAAATGGGTACAAAAGAATACATTATACTTCTTTTAACCTTTGGAAATGGAATAACAAGCAAGAGTTCAAGTATCTGTAACCTATACTTGGAATTTTACCATTTCACTCAATCTACCAAAATAAGTCAATTTGTGTCCTTTCTTTAGGACAATACTTCATTTATTTATTTATTTTCTCATTCCTATTTTCCACCCGCTTCCTAGGACTCACATAATGTCACTGAGAAAGTGAGAACATGTGCTTCCTCCGAGTCACATCAAGCCAATCACTGTATCTTTTCAAACTGCTGCGAACACAATGTCACTGTAGAGCAGAACATGTTTGGAGGAGAACACTGCCAGGGAGAGAGGGCAGGCTACTCAGATAGAGATAGGCCAATTTTGCTCACTGGGACTCCCAGTCAAGATGGTTGTAGCATCACTGGGGATTGAACTCATGATCTCGCTATGACAGGGCCATGGTTAGAGAGAGGAAAATAAGTAACAACTGTAGTTTAAAAAGTTACTTTTTTTTTTCAAATTATGGATGTAATTTATTTTCATGGTCAAACACACACACTTTGGGTTCTTTGGGTTATAATCCTCTCCCTTTTTCCTCCAGATTTAAGCAATATCTGTATGGCAAAAGAGCTCTCGTGTTCTCATCTGACCAATGGACATGCTTCCAGTATGCATAATCTTTCTCCAGTTTGCCCTTAGCGTACTTCAGCCTGGCTTGAAGGTGTCTTTTCTACAGACGTTGAGTTTTTCTTGGTCTGCAACCTCTCAATTCATTCCTGTGCAGGGCTCTAGTAAATTCCTGACTTCAAGACATTCACTAGTGTCTTGGCAGGTGATCTGGGGTCTTTAGATTTTCCAGAACATGAACTCTTCTTTAGAGACTAATTCAAGTTCTGTTTGAGATCATTCCAAAGATGGCTGGGTTTGAGTACTGAGGACTTGAGGTGAGGACTTCAATCCTGCCTTTGCTGTGGAGCCCCGACTACTAGTGTGATGATCATGTTGGCCAACCCTAGTAGTAATACAAGGCACACATGCATTGACTCTCATCTCAGGCCTTTCAGCTGGAAATTTTCAGTGGTTCCAGTCCTGCCCAGTCACCAAATTTATTGCCAGTCAATATTGTCAATGTCCTTTATGGGCCCAGCTGGGGCGCCAGCTTTTTCAGCCTACAAGTGTGCAGGATTTACAGGTCCAGCTGATGCATCTGCAGGCAAATGTGCCTCCATTAAGGTGGCCCAACAGATTTCCATTTAATTTTACAAGGATTTTTCAACAAACTTATCCTTTCACTCTAATCTTTTAATCATTTACAGATATCATTACATCCACACATATAATTTCATTCGATTTCAACAATTCCTACTTGGTGCGTTAATTATTTTTTGTCAGAGTGTATATATAATACAAGAACAATAAACAGTACACAATAACACATTCAAATAGTCAATACTTTTGTACTACAGTAAAAATCTAATATTTTTGCAGCAGCCCTTGCTTAAAATCCTGGTCCTGCGCATAATTGGGCATCACAATACAAAGTGAAATTGCTCGGTGGCCCATCAGATGCATCAACATGTAATTTCCTTATGTGTAACAATTTAAGGGTTATTGATAACTACATATTTGCTGTCTACCTACAAATTAAGGTCAATTCAGGGCTATGTAATGGGTATACAGCATTATTTGCACAGACCCTAATCAGTGATCTATTGAATGCCTATAAGCATGGCACACCACCAGCAGTCTGACTCAATCTCATTTTCCTACCAGGGTCATAAGAGGAGGGCAGAAGCAGAGGGAAGAGCAGGGTAATGGTGCCACAAGTGTTCCAATCATCTCAGGCTCCAGCCTAAACGACTTCTGAAGTACCGGGTAATTGGAGAGGAGGGAGACGGGGGCCGTGAAGAACAGTGATATTAAAAAGAGAGCGCTATGGAGGTCAGCTTGAAGGTGGTCACTTGGGACATCAACTGCCAGACTGCATCAGTGACAGAGAGGTAGATTGGCGTATTGGATGTGTGGGGCCATCTGGTTTGAGTGAGAAAGAAATGTGATCTTTAAAGCAATGCTAAAGGGTCATTGAATCAGACAGAAGAATGAAATAAGACAGTGCGAGCAGAGTTAGTCCAAAACACACTCTTTTTCTAGACAGCATGACAGAAACTGCTCTAATATTTAAGGCAATATGGCTGACGCTCACAATTTATATTTTGAATGACGGTATACAGGCAGGTGAATGTAAAGTGAGGAGTCTTATTGATGTACGTAGTGTAGTATACTTGGCCACCCAGTGAATCCCCTCATGGAAGGTAGTGTTATGACCCATTATGCTACGCCAAGTACTACAATCCTTTAAACTCGCAGTTGTAGCATAAAGTGTAGCAAGGCATGAGCTTATTATGACTGTTGTAGAAACATTTTTTAGTTTGCAGTTGATTTTATGTCATTTATGCTTTGAGATGTATCTCTGTATCTATATTTCTGACCTCCTCTGCCTAAATTGCACTTCTCACTTATCATTTAGTACTAATGAACTTAGATCATCAAAGCATTTGGAGATATTTGAAGATCTTTTGGAGACCCTTTCCTTTTTGTCCAGGTTTTTCAAAGCACATTTTCAGAATTCACAAAAAGTGAGTGGATTTAAAAGCCTTGGCTGGCTTTGTCTATTTTTCACCCTATTTTTCTTTCTAATTATTTTTGGAATAGTCTGTCTCTGTTTCAGACACAATAGTTTAGGGCGGGCTGGTCTGTCACTCCTGATTTGAAAACAAGTGCCCCTTTGAGAGCTTTTACAGACTATGCATTCACACCAGACTGATGTGTCTTGGTCTGTTCTGTTTCACCATGCTCTTGATTTGTTTAGGTTGATCTAAATGTTTGTTCCCCTAATTCAATTTATTGTGCAGTCTTGTCTATATATCAGTGGTATTATGTGCTTATTTGTCTTTATTTACACAATGTCAGGACAAGGAAACAAATTCTCTTTAATTCCATTAATGAGGTGGTTATTGTGGGCGTTATGTGCTTTGCCTTCATTCCTAATAGATCACAAATGGTTCTTTCAGGGATGGAGCAATCCACAGAATAACCCCTTTTGCTTCCATAAGGAAATGTGAGAGTGTGAAGAACCTTTTAAAGGCTTAAAGCTTCTGCACTTTACCAATTTAAAGGTTCTTCACACTCACACATTTCTATAACAAGCAACTTCTTTATGAATCCCAAAGTGGTTCTTCTATGGCATTGCTCAAAAATCATTTGTAGCATAGAGTAGAGTGTGAGGGCAGCATTGATATGCTCACACAATGTGAAGAGTAAGGTTATGATATAATAGTGACAACATACTATTACTATTATTTTTATCATATTTTTCCTTGTATAGAGATTCTTTTCCCTGTCTTTGACTTTTTCAATTCAAAGAGATAGACCACAGATGATGGACAGAGAAAAGCAGTAGTGTAAGGGTGGGGTAGAGAGAGAGAGTGTGAGAGTGGGAGTGGGAGAGACATGGTAGCAGGTGAAAAAGCAGGCCAGCAGATGGCTGAGAGTGCCCTCCACAATGCTTGTGCCACAATGCTTGTGCCGGATTTGTATTCATACGGCCAGCCCACCTTTGATTCTGAAGAGGATTACACCTTGTGTTCAAACACACGGGGGAGGCAAAAAAACAAGGGTGGGAGGTCTTCGATGGGCCTGAAATGTAACAGGCGCCTGCTTAAGGAGGTCTTCATTTGGGCTTAACTCCTTATGGCTCATTATGGCTAATCCTTATTAGAAAGGCGAGAAAAAGCAGTTTTGAATGGGACATGAGCGGATAGGAGGAACATGTGTAGCATTGTTAGCATTGTGGCTGGGTGTAGCAGGTTAATCCCGATTCACAGGCTGGGGTTGGTGGGGGGAGGACCCCAGGGGAGAGAGCTCCCGACACCCTCCTGTGGGCTTGGGGGGGTCTCGTCCGGGACCGGTGTTGCCATGGAAACAGCCTCATCCAAGACCGGCTTGCGCCATTCTGGGCCGACCTTCCTCAGCCACATGCAAATGGGATCATGAGGACGACTGAAAAGAGACGTAAATGCCACGAGAGCTCTTTCTTTCTTTCATTAAGACACAAAAAGGAGAGAAAATGACTTTGCGCCCAGGGGGATGAGGTGTAATCCCTTTGACGACACAGAAGCAGGGTGAGAAAGATCACGGATGCGATTGTGTCGAGCAGAGGCCTTTTGTCTCTGGTTCCACAGACCACGTTCGTGGTTTTTCTGCACTGCCGTTTTTGGCCCAACGTAATCAAACTACTACTGTAAGCCCATTTTTGCTGTGTGGAAGCTGAGCAAGGTGGTAGGTCTCTATCAGTGAAGTCCAAAATCTTTGACGTAAGGAGGACAATCAGTGCTATAACATGAACTGTTGACACTTTCAGTTCATATCTCTGCCTGTTTAGAAACATACAGCATGCAGATGATGTTTTAGTTCTTCATATTTGTTATATTTAATAACAACCATGAACTGCACATTGAAGCGGTGTCTTAGAACAACGGCTACTGGACTCATCCGACACCACTGACCGCCTCAGTGTTTGAACACTGGCTACTGGACTCATCCGACACCACTGACCACCTCAGTGTTAGAACACCAGCTACTGGACTCATCTGATACCACTGACCACCTCGGTGTTAGAACACCGGCAACTGGACTCATCCGACACCACTGACCACATAAGGAAAACACTTTTTTCCCCACTGTAGCTTGCTATCGCGGGCCAGACAGATAATCACCCAATCCCTCGTCCCCCCATGTCTTGTCCAAAAGCATGAACACCAGACTTTTTTTCCAGTGCACAAACTTCAGACACCAAACCTGCTTTGGCCTTCTGTGTCAGGTAAAAATAAAGTTTATTTCTCACATAATTTATTAGTTTACTTGTTACTTTACAACTATTTCCTGCACATTGAAGTACTGTAGCTTTACAAATCCCAAACAGGGTTAAAAATGCATGTGGGATTAGGTAGGAAATGGTGCTGCTTTCTGAGTTTGTGGAAGCTGGCCCTCAGCCCTAATGATCACCTCTGGAGTTCTATTAGGGCAGCCTCATCAGAGCAGGGTGGATATTAGCACCTGGTGTTGCCTCGTTAGAGGCTGTGGCCATAGTGTTAATAGAAACCTTGCCAGCACACAAGCTCTGGCTGTGAGAGCTAGCAAAGCTGGAAATGAGAAGGGCAAGGCCCAAGTGTTACACTATGAGACATTCTGACTTCACTTTGGTTGACCACTGTGTGACCAAGTGTACCAAGTGTTTAATGTTACCATATTTCTATTAAATTACATAAGTAACATATTAATATCATATTATACTTGTGTTTGTATTGGTATCATGAATATGTACTGGTATCTGCCACCTGTATCGTAACCAGGGATGCAGTGGGTGTCATTTTAAAGTATCTATCCATACCTCATCATATAAATTCAAAATGTTTTGGACCTTTTTCTCACAGTTTACCACTTAGAAACTGATATCTGCAATTTATGGTAGTTATATGCCACTTTCTAGGCTTTAACACTTCAAGACAGAACTAGAATAGAACATAAACTGCTAAATTTATATTATCTATGTCTGAGATCATGTAAGCGAGTAAAATCCACTGATTTTCCAACTGATTAAAATCCCAGTTTAATGCCATATAAGACATCAAGTGCATTCTTAGTGCTCTGTCCATGTGTACATGCTAAACCTGCATGCAGACTCCAACTGATCAGCATGAGGGTGTGAGACTAATGATGTCACTGACCCAGATATTGGATTATAGAGGGAAATGAGAAGGAAGGCACTGTTTGCTCTCTTTCTTTGCCTACCCACTGCCCAAATTTCAGAATAAAAGTCCTGAGACGGGATACATTCTGATACACACTTAAATAACAAAAATAATACACTTTTTGATATAATGTCCTTGTCAATTATGCATGAAGTAGATTTTTGATCAAAACTTGGAGATTAAGATTTCATGTGTGACTATTTCCAATTGTTAGCTACTAGTTTCATTTTAGGGAAATGAATGTACAGTACACTACAAAAATATGCAAAATTGAGGTTAATTGAAATTGTACTACTGAAACAAAAATAGCCATAACACAAAAATATTAGGTAGATTATGTATGATTTGAAAACATTTAGTTTGCTAATACTTACCAGTTTTCTCTTCATGAACATTCCCTGTATGGGTACTGGAAATGTGACCTTTTCACTTTGTCTTGCTACAGTAACCACCAGATAAGGAAGACAGAGGTGAAGTTTAAAATCACCAGAATGTTTATTTAACCCTCTAATGCAGAAAGCTTAACAAAGTGATGGCTTTGATTCTGCCTAAACACGATATTATTCCATTGTCCCATTGTGCATCAACTTCCCCTTACAATTACTGGCTTTCTAGCCTAATGCCACAATGCACATGTCAACACCAAAGCTCCCGTGCTCTTTAAATGCCAAGAGGGACGATGCATATAAATGCTATTGTCCGAGTCTTCGGGTGTCACCACTTTATCAGGCGCGTGTCCAACACAGCTGCTTCAGGATGCTCCGCTGATATCAGCATGCATAGAGAACAATGTTACCTTACAAGGTCATCTATTATGCAACAAAACCATCAGATGTGGACAAAGAAAGGGCAGCATGGCAGCTTGCCACTCATGTCCATCTCTGCAACTCTGGGTTATGTGGGTTATGTTACACTAGAATATATAAAATATGGCTTTAGTTAAAGCTGAAAACCTCAGCAATACATCAACATTTACTGAATCTAATAGTAGCTGAATGACTATCCTGACTGTGGTTTTTCCTAGACATTTTGTACCTTTAGTAAAATCACCCTCAATAAGGTTAAAACACACATATTCACACACACACACACACACACACACACACACACACACACACACACACACACACACACATGCGCGCATTTGCAATTATGAAGTGATACACCTCAGTGCAGCAGTGCTCTATTATTGCTACCACTGCGAGAAAAAAAACCCCATTCTGAACAGCCATTTAAAAAAATTCAAGTGTCCATATCTCTTTTGATGTTTGTGATGTTTTCCATCCTGTCCTAAGCCCTTAGAATTAAACAAGCTGTTTTTGTAACTGCTTCTGTAAGACTGATTCATTAGGAGAACATTAGACCTGGCTTATTAGACTTAATTAAGTGCAATGTGTGAAAAGATAAGGCCCCATCCACACATCTGGATATTTAAAAAAACAGAGATTTTCCACCCTACAGTTTGAAAAATATTTCCAAATGAAGATGAAGGTGGGGGCAGTACTTATGTAGGCTTATGTAGTCTTATGTAGACTTTTTTCAATAGCTCTGGGCCTTTTCATGAAATGAAATTCACGAACAACATTATTGAAGGCAGACCTGAAGAGTTTGAACATTTCTCTACTCCATCTAGACATGCCCCTGATTAAGACACATGCATGAGCATGATATGAAGCATGAGACAATATGTGGCAATAGAACCTCAGAGAGACATCCCAACAGCAGGAAGAAGGAAGAAAACATAGGTTTTGGTTTGGTTTAATCCCAAATGACACACTACTCCCTATGTAGTGTATTATGCAAGTCATTAGAAACTAAGTAGAGCATTATATATTTGAGATTGTGCCAGAACTGTGTTGCAACTTCAGGGTTTTCCACGTCCACATGTTATACAACCTCAGCCAGAAACATTGTTGGTAACTTCATTGCTTATAACTCTGAGTGGGTGGGACTAAATGGCTGAATAAATGGACTGGTCTGGAGGGAACAGTGCAATATTTTTGAAGATAACAATCTCTTATTCCAGAAAGCAATGAAAATCAGCTTTCTTAATTTTGCTGGTGGGACCATCAAGGTACAGGCATTAAGAGAATTATTAAGAATCCATTATAGTAACATTAATGGTGTTATATGTATTAATGTGGCTGGCTTACATATTGTAACTATATTACTTTGTGTTACACTCAAAACTAAAGAGGATAGACAACATCCTCCCGGAATGGAATGAAATTCTCTAATGCCTAATACAAAAAAAAAAAAAACCTGCTATAACTATCTGAAAACAGCAGTGCTCGTGAACCAGTGTTAAACATTTCAGAATGGCAGGGAATTTGAGCTGCACTATGGCAACCAGCTGTTTTTGGCATGTATGTATTTCACTCTGTATTTTTCAGGTCGTTTTTAGAATTAATTGAGGGGAACTAAGCAAAAAAACAAACAAACACACAAACAAACAAAAAACTATGCTGTTTTGTACAGTAAAGGAATGGGAAAATCTTTCTTCCAGTTGATGTCAGAGATGGTAGACTGGACAACAGTGTTTACTACATCAATCTTTCGTTCCAGAAAGCAAGGAAATTACTGCTAGGAATTCATTATAGTAAGACTAATGGAATTATATGCATTATATTGCAAGTAATATTATAAAGGGACAGCCATGGCCTGGTGGTTAGGGAAACAGCCTTGTGATTGGAAGGTTGTCAGTTTGATTCCCTGAACTGGCAGGACATGACTGAAGTACCCTTGAGCAAGGCACTTAACTCCCCAGCTGCACCCTGGACACTGTGGATAGGGCTGCCCTCCACTCTGGACATGTGTGCTCACTTCCCCCTGGTGTTTGAATTCACTACTGTGTGTGTGTGTGTGTGTGTGTGTGTGTGTGTGTGTGTGTGTGTGTGTGTGTGTGTGTGTGTGTGTGTGTGTGTGCTTCACTAACGAGCATAGGCAGAAGAGAACTGCACAAAACCAAGCAAAAACAGACAACCTGCCTAAGCTGAACCTGAACTAAGACTAAGAATTTCACTGATCAATAAAAGTGAAATAAAATACTCTCGACAATCCCTAGGTTTGAAGACACCTGCTCGTTTAGTATTTCTTTCCAAATTATGGGTATTATTAATGTGTTTATTATGTACTTACTGCAGTAACAGCCTCTAATCTTCTCGGAAGACGTTACAATATATTTTGAAACACTGCTGTGAGGATTTGCTTGCATTATGACACATGAGCAGTAGTAAGGTCAGATACTGATGTTGGATGATCAGTTCTTGACCACAGATGCCACTCATTCCCAAAAGAACTGTATGGATCTCCATCACTCCAGAGAACACAGTCCCACTGTGCTTGGCATTAGGCAAAGTGACCTTGGGCTCATGTACAGCATGCCATTCTGCAGACAATGCTTCTCTATTTCTATTATCTATTTCTATTTATTAATCTATTTTTGCTCTTAAAGAGCACCAGCCACATAGAAAGGGCCTAGCAGAGAATGACCATGCTGGCAAAATTCAGACCCAGTTTTGATTTGGTGGTCTCCTCTGCCTTTCATCGAAGAAAAAAAAGGAGGACAGACCTTCTGTTAAAACAACTTTCCTTTTCCAGAACAGTCCCAAAATTACCCACTTAAATCCCACTGTCTGTGCTGATTTTCCTCCTCGCTTGGCTTTGTTCGCATGGCTTTTTCCTGTTGTCACCCATGAAAATTGCTGTTGTGTTGTGTGTTATCTTTCCTTTTTAAAGGGGACACATTTTGGGTATGAGGGCCACAAAGGCAGTGCCATTCAGCTGAGGGCAATTCAAACATTTCCAGCGTTCAACGGCTTAAACGAGCCTTGCGTTGTCAGTGCTGTTGTGAACGTGGCGGAATCAATAAGTGGCGTAATTGGCGATGATGGGACAGCATAACACCTCAAGGCTGGGTAAACACACTCCTCGGGCTGAAGGAGAGCTCACAATCACGTGGCTGTGATGGTAGATGCGGGCGAGGAAGAGTGTGGCCAATCTACCGTAATAACCTCTCCATTCTGCCGTTTCGAGTGGTGGCCAATTTGGGGCAGTTTGCAGACTTGTTAGTGCACTTTCATTGTCTGTGTGTGTTTGTGTTGGTGTGTTTTTTTCTTTACACCATCCAATGGGATCTCTTAAAGCAATGTTTTGTTTTGCTTTGTTGAAACTACCACTATTAACTGCTGGTTAAAAAAGGGACAGTTTGGCAACAAAACAAATGTACACCATTTCCCTCTTTACCTTAAACGTAGTCAATCAGCCAGGACAGGTTTGGTGTCTGAAGTTCAGTTTGTTAGTTTTGCACAGAAGCTAATGATAATGGGGAGTTTGCAGACAAACCACTTCATGAATTTTAGCTACATAATGTACTATTTTGTCATTTTTATAGACAACAGTGTATCAAATAAATAAATAAATCATTATTTTAACACAGGGGTATGGTAACAAATTCTGGCCTGTCAGAAATACATAGTTTGGTCACATTTGTCTGTAGTACAAGTACAAGAAATATGTACCTATAATACAATATGGTCCTTAATGGAACAATTTGTTGAAAATCAAATGAATGTGATTTATAACCTACCCCAAATGCAGTCGATCATGTCAAGACTACTTTGATATCTCATGTGTACTTCTTTGATTTACAAACAAGAGATTCTAGGCTAACATTACAAACATTTTCACAAACCTCATCCCAGTAAATAAATACTATCAGAATAAAACAACAGTCTCACAAAATCTATTCAATGTTTTATTCTGTTAGCCCTATGATTTAAAAGACAATTACTGTCACCATTAATTTCTATTAACTTATATAACTGGAACTTCACAAGGGTTAGCTGGATGGTCATTGGCTCTAGAGGCTGCTGTGGCACTTAACTAGTAGGTGATTTGGCACAGTTACAACAACTGGATGGACTTGTTTCTCCAGTCTCAACGGTTGATCAATGATGAATGGCAATGGCATACAGACAAATTATTATTTCATGACAAAGGCACATGTCAGGGTCTGGTATATACTAATGCATTTCAAAACATAATATAAAACAGAATATACTTAAAAACAACATTCATGATCACAATTTCATACAAAAAACTGTCGTATTTTATATTAATTTCACGTAAAGTGACATTTCGAGCCTTTTTTTTTTTTTTTTACTGTTGGCTTATAGCTCATGAAAACCAGAAATCCAGAAGTTTTAATTAAAAATTGAATAGACTCCTAAACACAGTATCAACTTTAAAACAAAAAAGCTTGAAATATATCATTTTAAATGTAATGAATAGAAAATATGATTCATTTTTAAAATAAATTATCAGAAAACTTTTTACAGTATTCTAATTTTTTGAGATGCATTAGTCTGTTAGATGGTTAATGAACAATTCTCATAGTGGATGTGTTGCATATAGGAAAATTGGACATGTGGCATTGACAAGGTCTACATGTGACGCATCTCCAAAAAGGCAAGCCAGGTGGGCTGCTCCAGGACAGTCTTGGTCAGAACCTACTGACATTGGACAAACTGAGGGCACCCAAAGCTCAGTGATTACCAAGAGCAAAGAAAGCTGCAACAGATCATGGCACAATGATGGTTAAAAAAGAACAAATAGGTTACAACACAGTGTGTAATGTTTCGACTCACTGGTGTAGTTGCTTTGATGAAGTCTAAACTGTAGTGCTCTTAAATCGCCCATACACCTGTGATTAATTAGTACATTACAGAGTATCGACATCACTCTCTTGGTCCACTGAAATCAATTCAACCTAATTAACAGGAAGAGCTCTCCAATAGAGAGACATCTCATTGACATGCTGATGCCACTCAGACTGATACAAAGTTACCACAATTATGGCAATTACACATGGGTGATGGCACTCAAAAAGTGAGTAGAGCTTCAAGAGACCCTTAGCTCAATTACTCCAGCCTCTCTACAGAACGGCCACAGTCGGAATGGGGCAGAGGCTCGCTTAGATCTACTGACGGGCTGTCATTTCTCTGGAAAACTATGTGGACACCCACGTGAAAATCCAAAGCTATAATCTCACAGCTTGCTTGACATGTAGTGTACTTTCAGGCAACCAACTAGGCCAATGCTGTGTAAATGTGCAGGAACTATCAACACAGATTGTCAGAATAATGCACAATAAAGCCTCAAGCATGTTTATGATTTTTTGGTGCTCATTGATCGAGAAGTGTGAGAGGTCAGTGGTGAGTAGACACAATGGACAGTGGACAGTTGACAGTGGATCAAATAGTGAGAGGAGCTTATGGGTAATGAAGGGTAAGCAGTTTTAGTCAAAAATTACACAAGAAGTACAAGCCATAGCTCAATTTTTGCAAACTCAAATAACTCAAACAATAAAATAAAATAAAATAAAATAAAATAAAATAAAATAAAATACACTAAGGAAAGTTTCCCTGCCCATAAGGCAAGTCTTGAATTTACAGGACATTATAAATCTGTAGATCTCATATTATTACTAGCAAACATTTCATATCTGTATAACCTAGTGAAAGCAACATTACAGAGTTATCCCTGGTGTCATTTTCTAAAATTGCTTGCCATACAAGGGAGGGGAAGCGGAATATGCCTTAAGGATTCGCTTGGCAAAAAAATCAAAAAACAATTTATTACAGATGATAAATTGCTCCAGATACAGTAACTCCCCCATGTTTGATATCTAATGTGTGCTTCCTTAGTTTACATTAAAATATACAAGGCTAAAGTTGCTCACAACCATCGGATGTATATTCATTTTTTTGTGAATACATACCCTAAATTGTACATACATTCACATATTCCAAATACACGTTTTAAAGCCTTTCAGAAAGCTATGCAAACAAGTTTGAATTATTTGTTTTACATAATAAACAGTCATTGTGCCTGTGTGAGAGACACTTTCTGTTCCATTCATCATCTTAGGGTGAGGATGAATTCTCTAAAAGTATCAGTATAAGATGTATCAGTAGTTCAGTATTAATCTCCTTAACAGTGTGTTAGAAGAGAGTCTATCTAAGTATTAGTCTATCTATTTAGGGCTTGTGATGATTTAACCCAACAAACTTAATTTTAAACCAAATTTAACCATTTATTAAAACAACACCCAAAAAAATAGGGTGGAACAGTGCAATACTATGACGTTGAAAGCAGGTTATTCATAATCAGAAACAAAACACGTAATGGGACAAAATAATTGAATGTAGGGAACCTTTGCGCTGATCTGCCCCATGGTAAAATCCAATTGAGTTACATATTCTCCAGCAGCAGATCGATTAGCTGTGCCTGCCAATACAAGCCCAGGAATTGAAACATTAATTTTATGGCACATTATTGCTTACATGAAGTCAGTGGTTGGGGATAATGGCTAAATTCAACAGATCACTTACAGGTCGAACACACAAGTTAGACAATCATTTTTCTGCTTCTTGTGTAAGCTCCGTTCTAGTGCTTCATTTCAGGGTTTTGAGATGTGGAAAATTCTACAGATTGAGACAATGCTATCATAAAACGATAGATTGGTAAAAACAATTTGCCTGATACCACAAAGACATTCAATCAGCCAATATATGTTCTGTCATTTTTTTAATATTGCACTGAAGCTAACATGCAACCCAAGATCCACACATTGTCCATTTAAGGCTTCCTAACTCAGGATCAGAGTAACCGACATGATACACATATCATAACAAACTACAAGACTTACACTGACTTGTCATTATGTGATGAATTATATCCTTGTTTGAGGAACTGTTGGTGAGTAATCAAGCTCGGAAAACTTTAAAATTTAATCATTTTTTTGCTGAATTAAATCCCAATTTAAATGCCACAGGAGCTTTCCAGTGCATGTTTACTGAGAGGCTAAAGATCTAGGTCACTGATCTAGATTTTGGGCTACAGAGGAAAATGAGAAGGGAGGGGCTATTTGTTCTCTATCTTTGCTCAGTGTTCAAATTTCTGAATAAAAGTCATGAGAAGGGATAATACTGATACATACACAAATAACAAAAATAATAAAGGACCTTTGTGTTTTTTATTTTATTTGGACTTCTTCAAGTATTTTGAAGAATGTATTATTATAAATGTATTTTCCAATCTAATCATAAAAAAACTCATCTTATTACATTTTCAGCCTCACAATGGGTAAAATATGTGGAAGACCAGATATCTTTCATTTTCATACAAAAATTCTTTATGTCAAGGCATCTGTGAAAAACCAGGGCCCAATCCTAAGCCCATGTTCACCAGACAATTAATACATTAACCTGCATGCCAAAGAGTTTGACGGAAAACCCTGTCATTGTGCTCCTGGACTCAAAGGTAAGAGGAACCCAGGTTGGCCTCCATCAATATCACTGACCTCCACCTTCATCTCTCCATCCCGTGAAAGCGCTCATAACTCTCCTGCTCCATGCGTGGCCTTTGTTGCAGAGGACAACCATATTTCCTACCTGAATCACATGATCCTGAGCCCATGACAGCGCTCCTCCTGAAACAGAGTATGAAGGACACAATGAGGTCAGTATCAGACGACAAAACACATGATAGAGCGGTCATATAAGAAACAAATTTAGCCATCACTTCACAGCATTTACTCACAAGTAAATTGAATTTTCTTGTTCCAGATGTGTTCATCATTTCATCATCAGTAAAATATATTACATCCATGTATTAAACATACTGTATGAACAAATAGTGGTCATGTAATATAGGTTGTATAGATATTTTGTATATTATGTTTTGTGTGCAAATGACCTACAAGTTTATTTAGTCCATTTCTTTTTCAGTGCAAACTTATTTACATCTTAATCAACAGTAATTTTATTTCATTTAAGGCTTTTTTTATTCCAATATAAACCAGAACAAACAATTACACACTTCACAGCATATAATGTGAAACTGCGCAGCACAATGAAGTCATTATTATTTGCATAAAAATGTATGTACTGTATGCTTCCAATTAATCCCTAATAAGGTGCAATACATTAATAGGCGTTTCATTATAGATGCACATTGGGGAAAGAAATTAGAAAAATGTTTGCCTGGGGACAGAGGAAATAGAGGCAGTTTTTTTTCTCTGTTGTAAGTGACCCTATTAAATAAATGGCATTCCTTGCTGTTATTGTTTCAGCTTGACATAAATGCTAGACAGAACGATTTAATGCCTACAGTTTGAAAAGGCAGCTCATTAGCCAACAAGCTAATGTATTGTAATTCTATCCCTATTTTCCACAAATTTTCATTACCAGATTTGTTTTTCTATATTTGAATTGAACTAATATGTACAGGTGAGGTGTTGTCTGTGTTAGGGTCCCTTAACTTTAGTAAATAATAGTTGGCTACTTTGAGCAAATCTTAACTAAAATTTTAAAAATTATTAAAATAAATTAAATGTTAAATTAAATTAAATGTTAATTAAATTAAAACCTAATGTTAAATTAATACTAAATAAAAGCATTAAGAATTAATATAAAAATTACACTTTCCATATCTTCATGGCCAAGTGTTTTAGTTATATTGTGGCCAAATTTGGGTCTTTTATGCTAACAAGAAAATAAAACCATCACATAAACAAGGTCTCAGTAGGACCTAAACGTATATATTGCAAACAGATTGCAGATTTATTTTTTCTCTAGCAACATTTTAAGGTTAAATACTTTTTTTAATAAAACTTTTTTGTTTGTTTGTTTTTATTTTCATTAGTTTTGACCAGTCCTGGGCAGGGTGGGAAGCTAGTCCAGGTTCAGTAGCCAGAATGTGGGCAGCCAATGTGAAGGGGTTGCAGGGGAGCACAAGGTTAGCCTTTCACCAGCCACTAGTGGGTCATCATTGACTTGGGAAAGGTAGAGAGATGTAATTAATTTGGTGTTTACATTTATGGAGAACAAAAAAAGTAAACAAGTGTGGCAAGTAACTATGGCAGATCTGACTATAACAAAAAGGAGGGAGCCAGAAGGAACATAAACATGGGAGTATCCTGAAACATTGGAGTCCAATCATTCCACCTTCCCAAACCTGAGTGATCATGTGAAGGAGTCAGACGTCTGAACCAACATCCCAGTTTACCACAATTCCTTATGTCCATGAAACCCTGGATCTGTAGCCTGTAACTAAGGTGAGACATTATTTTCCAATTGCTGAGCAAGTATGTTTTCAGCCTAGCCAAGATCCAACATTATCTGGAAGGTTATTTCAGAGCTTGGGGTCTTTGTAAGAAAAGGCTCTTCCTCCTGCTGAAGTTTTCTGAATTCTGGTAACTAGTGGGAAGCGAGCACTGTGTGACCTGAATGAGCAAGATGGTTCCCAAATAAGGGAAAATAAAAAATCTTGCAGGTACTTAGTAACAAGCTCATACAGGGCTTTATATGCAAGTAAGAGAATTTTATAGTCTGAAATTTGAAGCCAGTGCAGTTCTAATAAGCCTGGACTAATATGGTTTTAGTTAGGACCCTGGCTGCAGCAATTTAAACTAACTGAAGTCTAGGTTCCTGCTTGAATATCCTGACAAGTGTGCAATTAAGTAAGAGATCAGTTTAGTAAGAGCTGAACCATGAAAGGGCTGTCCCTGTGATTCCAACCATGGTTTCTAATCTTTCAAGAAGAATAGTGTGATCTAGTGTAATAAATGCGGCACTTAAGTCTAGCAGCACAAGCAGGGACACATATCCTTGATTAGAAGCAAGAGGTTGATTGTTTGTAATCCTAACTAGGTTTGTCTCAGTGCTATGATGAGGCCTGAATTCCAGATTGAAAAATTTTCATGTTTCATTCTTGTGTAGGTATCTACACAGTTGTTGGGCCACAGCTTTTTTATAAGATCTTAGATATAAATTGTAAGTTAGCAATAGGTCTGTAATTAGACAGAACATTCTGATCCAGACTTGCTTACTCAATCAGTGGTTTAGTAACTGCTACTTTTAAAGTTTTAGGTGTGTGACCTAGATTATGAGATGAGTTTATTATTGGAATGATGGAGTCTGAGGTTTAGTACGTGACTGAAATTTTGTAAGTGTAGAGATCACACTGAAGAGTACTTGCTTTTGTTTGCTTTGATTTGTGAGGACAAATAATCTGAGTGAGCTCTAGTGAGAGCTCTTTTATACACAAAATGGTTGTCTTTCCAAGCAGAGTGGAATATCAGCTTGGTCAATCACCATTTCTTTTCTAATCATCATGCTGATTGTTTTAAGGTTTAGGGAAGTATATTTCACAGTATAAGTTCACAGTTTCTGTTCACAGGCCTAAGCATTTTACATAGACTACTTTCTTTCTGCCAGTGTGAACAATGAGAGGTGCATGTACTTATGTGTGTTTCTTATGTTGTCTATTAATTACATAAATGTACTTTAAACATGCATGTTTCATTACAAACTTTCTGGATATGTAATATCAGTGTCTGAAGCTGGAGCAAGTGCCTAGCCACTGTGGAAGACAACCTGTCTGGTTCCTGTTCCAAAGATGTCATCAGTTTCTTCTTCCAATAACTTCTGACCAGTGGTACTCACATCCCACTTCATAAAGGTCCTGGAAAGGCTGATTCTGTTACATCTCAGACCTCAGGTCAGCCCTTTTCTGGACCTGCAGTTTGTTTAACAGCAGGTTGGTGTGGATGATGCAGTAATCTACTTGTTGCAGAAGGCACACTCCCATCTAGACCAGAATAACCCCCAATGACAATCTCTTTGACTTCTTGTGTACAATTACAATTAATACCATCCAACCTCTCATGCTTGGAGAGAAGATGGATAAACTGCATATGGATAAATAGATGATAACCTGCATCCTGGACTACCTGTCTCACAGGCCCCAGTATGTACAGATGGGAACAAGCCATTCTAATCTTTTGGTCTGCAACACTGGAGCACCTCAGGGAACTGTAATCTTTTTGCATAGGCACTATACCTGTACACAACAGGACAGGCTCAATGAGACTGAATTTGTACTGTATTCTTTCATCCATCCATCTGATTGTTTATTTTCTTGTCACCATTAAAGACCCCGATTTGACTCCATACTGTTCAGAATAAGATTACCATGTGGCAAAAATGACTTTATAAGGTATTGCTGAGCATAACAAAGTCTATTACAGGTGATTGTTAAAGGGCCATGCCAGCGCTGGATTTGGGGAGTTTCTCATGTATAGCAGTCACAGACTGCCAGAAGTGAGAATATCCAAGCTAGCTGCTGTTATCCCTGTCCTGGCAGTCAGAGCTTTGATCCAGCTAGCATTGCGAGCCAATTACAGATTTCACATTGATTTAACCACTAGTGGGTAGTGTTTTTTGGGAAACTGCATACAATGGAAGTGACAAAACTACCCCAGACATTGTCTGAATGTCTAGCTGTAGGTTTTAGGTAATTAGACAGGAATTAATGCAAATGCAATGTAACAAACATTTGGATTTCAGTCAATACAGACATAATCTCCTCAGACTGGCCTGTTTCATCACTCGAATGATTGGAGTACATAACTTTTCATTAAAATCCAAGATCCATATCCAGCCTAATCTTGGATTTCCCATTAAATTACAAACAATTAACACTATAACTGAGATATTTGTGGTGCAAAACATGCTTGTTCATTACTAGCATACTGTTGGATCACCAACCCTACTCCTGAAAAGCTACCTCCCTACAGGTTTCATCTCCAACCCAAAATTAATACACATTCAGCCAATCAGGAACTTCTGAAGACAGTAATTACTTGGATCGGCTGGGGCAGATTAGGGTTGAATCTAAGGTCAGCAGGAAGGTTGCTCTCCAGGAGCAGGGTTGTTGACCACTAATGAGAATTATGTACAGAGAGTTTTATGCTTACATTTTAATTTTTAGGTTATGGACACCTGCTCATTCACTGTTTTCTCCTGAAATCAAGGGTAATTAAAAGTTTATGCTTTTGCGGTCTCTACAGTCTTCTGGAGCACCATCAGTCCAAAGAACACAGTTCCATTGGTCCACAACTCAGTGGCTTTGCTGCGGTGCTTTAAAGACCTTCAGGCATGGTGTCAGTAGTTTCACATTTATCTGCTCCAAAGAGTCCAGTTCTATTGACAATACTGTACAAGGACTAGAAAAGCTGTGTGTGTGCATCTGTGTCAGCAATGGGTGCAACTTAAAGTAGTTGAAGGCATTCCTTAGAAAAATATTTTAGAATATCTTAAACAACTTTGACAGTGTTATAAAAGTGAGTGGTGTATAACCATACCTGGAGGCACCCCTACCCGGCATATAGAGTATTACCTTCTCCAACCACACCTGGTTCAACTACTCACCTCATAAACATGTTGCAGAGGGTGTATTACAACTAAAACAAGTAGGGCAGTGGTGCCTCCAGGACCAGGATCAATAAACACTGTGAACACATCATGTATACTATGATGCTAACTTAGTTAATGAGCAATGTTAAAAAAACAGGAGACTGTTCAGTTTATTAATCCCATGTATATGTAACAAATAACACTATAATCTTCTTTTAGCTAACTACAATTTTGAATTTTCATTACTGGAATTTCAGTCAATGTTCAGTAAAGTATTTTCAAGCTCAACCTCAACCTAGGATGCCACTCAGGATGTGCATTTTCCCCCCTGTGCCACAGGGTCTCTCTCACTTAGCTGGTTGACTGATTGAGGTGTGATAATGAGCTTCAGGAAGGTTAAATAGAGGGACACCTCCTGATGGTACAAGCCTACACCCCCACTGTCTCAGGCCATTAAGGACAGAAGGCTATGGAAGGTGCTACTCTGGGGAGGCCACTAACCAGATCTACTCTTTAGTTATTCTCCATTACCATATCACACCATTTGCAGATAGCCTGTCTTAGTAAAGTAAAAGGGCTCCATAATCAAGTATTGAAAATCACTGATAAACTATTTCATAATCAAATGAGCCCAATCATTCAAAATACAGTTTCACCAGGATCTACAGCTTTTAAACTACAGCTACAGTTTCAAGAACAAAAGATGAATGCTCTTATCATCCCACTGATTTCATTCCAAAATTATTATCAGCAATTTGGAGATACATATGTAAATATTAGGGGACCGTTTTGTGGATTTAAGAACCTGATGTCTGAACAAAGCTTGTTTTAAGCTTAAAAGTACCTGAGAAATTCAATCGACCTGCTAATTGTGGCATAAATGGCAGCATATCACCAGAATAATAATAGTAATAATAAAGTAATGCTGGATATTATCTTTACAAATGTATTTTATCTATTATAAACTCAAGATTTTATGTGCTCTACTTGACTACCTAGTGGGTATGTTATGGTCATGGTTGTACTTTTTGCTTTTCTGCTTTTGTAGCTAATATATCCTCCCTTACACTGGAGTAAAAACAAAATCTGACTTGAAAATCAACTATGACCAAACAAACAGTGTTGGAACCACTACAGGATGAAGCATACCACCCCAGTGGGCACCAAAATGTGAAGACCACAGTGAGTGACTAACACACAGGAGGCCCTTTAGTTGCATGAGACTCCTCTGCAGCCCCAAAAGATTGATGTAAAAATGATCTCCCGTAAATCAAGGCAGAGGCAGCAAGTCAATAGTTATAGTTAATCAATTGGAAAACCACGTGGAGACACTCCATATGTTCCTAAGCTCCATCAGAAGATGCAGTAGTCACGTTTGAACATAACACACAGTTAGAGCTAAAATGGTTTAGTGAAAATCCTATTCACACAAATATCCCCTTGTTCCAAATGCAATCAGCCAAGGCACAGCTGATAACAGGCTTGAATTTCATCCATATGTTTGTCCTCGATTGCAGATAACAGCATGTAATGTAGTGTAAAAATAAATCAAATCAAATCAAATCTATTGTTACATCACATTAAACAGTTGTCAGGGCCAGTGATAAACTCCCTCGCAGTATTGAAACAGATGCATAAAAAACAGAAGAAAAGGTTAAGATAAAGAATATAACTATATGTAATATTTACGTACACTTTAACTAACACTATACACACATTATACACACATTATTGCACTGAAACATTATCGTACTGTAGAAGTTCTGTCTATACAGAAACTACAAAAAGAATGTTTGCATTATATTTACATTTGCACTGGCTATAGAATGTAGCTGTACTGTGAGAAGGTAGTGGAAGTCTTTAGTGGGTGCAGTGGAAGGATCTTTGGTGGGTGTAGTGTAACTGAGCAGCTAGTTGAGTAAAATGAGTAAAGTGCAGGTGCAGAAAGAGTTTATAAAAGAGTTTATGTGGTGTGAAGTTGTGATGAGACAGGTGAGATGGGTTTTGATTAGCTGTGAACTGGAACACTGGGCTACTTGGAACCGGTTGGTTCTGGTCCTCATGCTTCTACAGTATAGCTTAGCTTCCCTATATTTACTATATTAAATGTTTGTTACCTGCATTCATGTGTGTGGATTGATGTGTGATTGAAATCTCTCTGAAATATACATATATATATATAAATATATATATATATATATATATATATATATATATATATGTGTGTGTGTGTGTGTGTGTGTGTGTGTGTTTGTGTGTGTGTGTGTGTGTGTGTGTGAGTGAGAGAGAGAGAGAGAGTGAGGGAGAGAGAGAGACTTCACAATTTAGTCACTATAATGTAACACACTATAATATACATATTTCAGAGACAAAACTCAGGCTTTTGCAAATCAATCAAGAGATTAGAAAATTATTTTGCCTGCCGGCAAAAGCATCTAATATTGATATCTAATTAGACTCATACCAAGGTATGAAATGTAATATTTACCAGTGCCATGCATCACTTGTGTAATATGTTGAAGACATCTGATTAAAACAATACTTGTCACCTCACACTTTTGCTTGTACAGAAATTGCATTTAGCTTAATGGGAAACCTATATAAAAATATGTGATGAACCAATTAGAAAATTTAACAAGATAAAGCTTAATACTAGTTTGCACAATATTCAAACTAAGCTGTTGGTATGTAAAAAGAATATATATATATATATATATTTCTAGAATTGTACCCTGCAGACACAACGTTGTATGGGATGGAGCACTGAATTAAACCTGGCAGGTGACCTCTTCTCCCCCTGCCTGACCTCCTGGACCATTAATGGCATTACCCATTTCACACTGGCCACTCGCACAGCAGTAGCTGTGGTCACACTAAGGGCCAACGCGGGCTGAAATTGGGCCAGGAGAGCGGGCAGCAGCTACAGCCATTAATCCCCCACACCTTTGACACTTTGTGCAGCGGGGGCGCTGATAGCAGGGCGCATGGTAATTGGACGTAAGCACCTTTGAGTTCCTCTCTGTACATTAAAATCTCTCTCTGTCTCTCTCTCTCTCTCTGGTCGTAGTACTCTAGTCAAAGTTACTACACTACAACCCCTTGTGGTAGTGGTGGTAGTTTCATGGTTTGAGCATGTTTGTCTGCATCTGGGTCAGGATGGCTTGCCATCATTGATGAAACAATGAATTCTGAATTAAAGGGAAGGGCTAAAGAGCTAAAATTTCAGGACTGTTCAGGACTAATCAACAGTTACTGGAAATGTTGGGTCACACCAGATACTTGCTCTTAAGAATGCTTCCAATACTACAATGGGTTTTATTACATGTTCTGAGATGAATATTCTATAAAACAGAAAAACAAGGATGGGTTATTTTTTAATTTTCAAAATCAAATTCTTCAAAATAAGAATCTCTTAAATATTGCACAAGGACAGTTTATTGGCATGGACCTTCAAAATACTGTTTATATTATATATATTTTTTAATATTATAGAAAATAAATGAATTATTGTTTTTACTTGACAATCCAGTTCTGCAAAATCTATATATACTGTATAATCACATCGTATTAAAGTGTCCATCATGTTATGGTTGTGTGAATAATTTCAATGCTAAATATCATTTCCTCTGTAGTTTACTACCAGTTTCTCAGATCTTACCTCCCTAGTTTTAATTTTCCCTGATTAATCGAATCATTGTATCTGTAAATCATAGTAACAGTGGTTTTGAATGTAGAATCGCAATTCTTTTGTGATTTCATTAATCATTACACTGTGCAGAATATTTAATACTGACTGAGCCATTCCAAAAGCAGCTAAAAGCATTTTTTAATTACTTTTGTAGAGAAACAAAGGCAAAAGAATGCATGTTCAGCTTTACTGATCTTTAAAATCTCTCACACTGAGTTTTTCGTAAAATTTCCAAGATGAATATTCTAAGAAAACAGAAGCACAGTGATGGATGTTCCACAGAACTAATCTTAAAAATGTAATCTCACTTTCTTTCTGTAATGAATACAGGAAGAAGTGCTAGGATTGATGGCCTGAGCCAGTAATCCTAAAAATGACTGCAACTAGCAAGGACGGAGAATAGTCTTAAAATAGGTTATTACAATCACTGAGATAAATATTTTACATAAACAGAAGTGCATGAATAGACATTTAGTGGCACTAATCTTGAAAAGCTGTTCTCATTATACAGTTTTACTACAAATGAGATGTGAAGGAAAACTGAGACAAGATCAGAGGTTCAGGTCTGTCTCAATTTCTGAGGATTTTCACAATAAATTTACTAGCTTTGGGTAAATCAAAGCAAAAACAAAGAAATCATAACATATAAAACTAAACCAAGAACAATGATTACAAAACAAGCAATGAAATAAGCAAATAAACAAATAATGATTAAGAAAAGACAAAAGAATAAAACGGGGTACATATACATGAGCTGAAGCTATGTCCACAGATATCTGGATATCTATAAGTTCCATTTAGAATCACCAAAAACAGTGAGTGCTTTTACCTGCTCTCGGTAATCCGATATCTGCTGAAAATCAGATCAATGCATTTACATGCATTTGAGTATTTAGATGATGGTAAACTCCTGGTTTACATGAGTCAGGTTTTGTTTTTTCTGCAATCTCATGAAACCTGAACATGGTAAACAAGTGATTCAGATGTTATTTTATTATAGCTTAGATTTTCCTAACTATTTTCAATATTTTCAATTTCATTTTTGGCAGCTGGTTACTTACACTTTTTAGGATGAAACATAATTGAGAATATTTACAGTGAAATGTCCGGGATATTCTTCAACAAATGCACAAATGGTGCAGTTCTATTTTTCCGTAGGACCCTTCCATATTTAGACTGTCTCCGAATGCCTCTAGTGCTTCCCATAATGCATGCTTTGTAGTCAATCAATATGTTTGCAACAGACCCCCACACACAACAATCTCCAAATCATTAGCTATGGCACTCCCTTTCACTCCTCATAAACCAGCATTCAGGCAAGCAAAATAAACTGTATTTAGCATGAATCTGGGTTGTTGGCTAATGATTTGGCTCTGGAGGTGATAAGAATGAGGGGACAGCACTGGTTGGGGGATGGTGTGGGGTGAGCTGGTTGGGAGATCGATAATGGTGACACATTTTCCTGTAAGGCAGACACAAGAGCTATTATGAATGAATCGTGATATATGCCACCAGATGATGGAATGGCAGTCAGGGCCAGAGAAAGGGACACTGAAGGATAGAAATAGGGCAAATACAGTAGATCAGCCTTCTGCAATGACCATATCCCTCAAAATGTTATCAGAAATATTCTTCTGTGAATTGTCCAAGACTCAATGTGCTTCATGTAGCTTAATGCTGGGTGCTCTTTACTAGATAACAACACTATATTACCATTTAATATAACCATACATAGTTACAAATTCTTATTCTTCCTGCTGGACCACTATAATATAAATTCAGCATCTGAGAGCTCAAGTACTCCCTTAGCAAAATGGTTCTCTTTAGTCCTAAAAATGGAACAATAGTGGAGGATTTTTGGTGCTATATGCTGTGCCTTGTGGAAATGTTCACATTTTACCTATTTTGTTACATTACAACCTGTATTTTAATGTTTTTTTTATCTAAATTGTATGTGATACACAAAATAGTTGGTGAAGTAAAATGAGATAAATAGATATAAAAAGAATATAAAAAAGATTTGGAAATAAAAAACTGAAAATTGGCATGTGTAAAATGCACTCACCCCCTTTGCTATGAAGCCCCTAAATTACCTTCAGATGTCACATGCTTAGTGAAACGTAGTCCACTTGGCAATTTAAGTGTCACATGATCTGTCAGTATATACACCCCTTTTCTGAAAAGCCCCAGAAGCTGCAACACCAATAAGCAAGAGGCACTACTAACCAAAAAAACACCATGAAGACCAAGGAGATCACCAAACAAGCAGGGACAAAGTTGTTGAGAAAAACACAATTAGGGTTGGGATATAAAAATATATTCAAATCTCTGATGATCCCCTGTAGCACCATGAAATCCATTATCATCAAATGGAAAGAAAATGGTACCACAGTAAACCTGTCAAAAGAGCCACCCACCAAACCTCTAAGACTGGGCAAATAGAGCATTCATTAAAGAGCCAGCACAGAGACCAAGTGTAACCCTGAAGTTGCTGCAGAGTTCCTACTCACTCACTGAAGTATCCATATGACCACAATAAAATACACTCCATAGAGCTGGGCTTTATGGAAGAGTGGCCAGTAAAAAAAGCTTTTACTTACTGACAAAAATTGGAAGGCTCATTCTGAGTTTGCTGAAAGGCATGTGGAGACTCCCCAAATGTATGGAAGCAGGTGCTCTGGTTAGATGACACCAAAATGCTATGTCTGGCAGAAAACCAACACATCTCATCACCCCAGTAACACCATAAAGTGAAACATGGTGGTGGCAGCATCATGTGTTTTTAGCAGCAGGGACTGTGAAACTGGTCTGACAGGTATATTCTTGAGCAAACCCTTTTTCAGTCTGTCAGTGATTTGAGCCTGGGATGGAGGTTCACAGGACAATAACCCAAAGGATACTAAAGCAACACTTGATTGCTTTAAGGGGAAATGTGAATTATTGGAATGGCCTAGTCAAAGCCCAGACCTTAATCCAGTTGGGAATCTGTGGTCAGACTTGAAGAAGCCAACTAACTTGAAGGAGCTGGAGCAGTTTTGCCTTTGAGGAATGGGCAAAATCATAATCATAGCAAGCTAGAGACTTATCTAAAGACTTATAGAGACTTATCTAAAGTGACTTCCAGATGTAATTGCTGCAAAAAGGGGCTCTACAAAGAATTGACTTCAAAGTTGTAGGCATGTTCTGCAAATGAAATGATGCAAAACCTCAAATAATCCTAATTTTAATACCAGGTTGTAAGGTGGCAAAACATGAAAAATGCCAAGGGGGTGAATATATTTGCAAGGCACTGTATAATCCTATTTAAAGGGTTCTACATAAAGACCCATCTACATTTTGCCACCAATCTTAATACACCATATCTCTTCAACCAGACAAGGAACCATTTAAGCACCCTTTTTTTTTTTTACAGAAGAATGCTTGAAGAAGTCACTTTTCTGAGCGCATTGTTCTCTACATTTCTAAGTTATGATATCTTTAGAGTTAATTTTACCCACTGATATGACCCATTATGTGACAATAAGGCATCTTAAACCTTTTGTGGCTTTTGAGCTAGCTTCCCCTTCAACAACCTCTGCAAAAATATGTACATATACGAGTAAAACGTGCCCTAAAAATGTAAACATTTTGCACACACTTATTTTGTATTTATATTATGATTAACAACTATGTGTACTATGGTTATGGTTAGAGTTAGAATAATGGTAAGACATGGGTTTATAGGGTTATAGTTAGGGTCAGGGTTAGGTTTTCACACTAATTTAGTATGAATTTGTACTTAAATATTACAAAGCTTGATGCTGAGTCTGTACCCTACCGAGGTACAATACCTTTCAGTACAAGTCCTGTAGACAAGTCCAGTTTTTTGTACAAATTACGGTATTGTTATGTAGCACATACTATTAAGTCCAAAATTGTGCTTTTGATGATATATTTATGAAAGATGTTGTCCGAGTCTAGTGTGTCAGTTACAGTTAGGGTTAGGATTATGATTAGGGTGAGTAAGTGTAAGTGTTAGAGTAAGAGGAAGAGGAAGGGTTAGGTTTAGGTTGAGGTCTATGTTCAAATAATTTTATTTCTTAACAGTCTCTGTTCAAATTATTTGATTTGTACATGTCTGGGTTGCAAACTGTATTCAGTGCACATCATATGACTACTGAAAAGGTGTACTAATCACAATCAATTAACTCCTTTTTAGAATTGTGAGAAGATCATTGCCGTCACAGAACACAAACAGTTATGTTTTGCTCTCATCATATACAACATTTGCACAGTATTCTAAACCACTCAGAATTTGTGTTTCATATAGATCACTGTCTCTAGTCCTGGCCTTTCGGGCTTCACTTCTCCTGCACTCTAGTGGGAGCCATCTGTGTCTCTCCAAGTCTCTGTTATTACTATTGACAATGTCTGTCATCGATTCGTCAAACACTCATGGCTGCACTCCCCCTGCAGTCCCCTTGGCTGTAATTCTGACTGGGAGCCTTGCTCCTTTCGACTCTGTGATGCTGGGCTATATTACATATGGGAAAGTAAGGAGCACAAGCCACATGAGTGTTTACAGTTATAATCAGAACATTTTTAGGTTATTACCAATTACTATCGCACAAATTGGAATTGTGTTGGATAAAAGAGGAAAAAAGGCAGGCTATCCAAACTACTCAGAGAGCGTGGGGGCAGTTATGCTCCCTGGGTCATGAAAAGACTGTGGCAGCCCTGAGGACCTAACTAGTAATCTCCCAATACAAACGCTTAGACAGATGTGCCACCCAAGCTTCCACTTTAATTGAATAAGAATTTGGTGCTGTGTAGGACAGTTTTAAAGGGTTCTAATGAATCATTTATTACTGGGTTTCCTTGTATTTGAAGAGTCACTGAATCAGGCAGAGTACCCCTTAAGCATTTAAATGGTTTCTTTGAGAAGTCATGGTTCTATGTCAAATATAATGAACTCCACAAAGAACTCTTAAGTGTGTACCAAATCTCCCAAGCATATGTATGAAAATTGTTGACCATTATTATGTGGGCTTCTGAATGGAGAAGCAATACTCTGAAACAGATGCGATGGAGTTTATAGACAGAGTCTGAAGGCACTAGACTGAAAGTGTTAGACAGAGGTGGACCCTGAGTACATGCATGATCTAAATACTAATCAAACATCATTTGCTGCGCTGCTCAGCCTCTGGAGGGGCTGTCCCCTTCTGGCTCTTTGCCATGGCAACCACAGTCTCATTTCAGAGGTGTCATGCTGCATTACCATCTAACCATCTCTCTCTCTCTCTCTCTCTCTCTCTCTCTCTCTCTCTCTCTCTCTTTCTCTCACTCACTCACTCACTCACTCACTCACTCACTCACTCACTCACACACTCACAAACAAAGATTGTCTGCGTCTTAGAAAACTTTAAGTATGACAATCTAAATTTCAGCTACCACAATTATAAATATTTACAATGAATCAAACATTGTACAGGATAGAAATGCATACTATAGTGTATTGTATCTATCCAGTATTACTATGGCTTTGTTCACATTGCCAGGAAATTTCTACAAGGTAGGAATTTCTAGTACATTCTACAAGGCAGGCATTGAGCATCAGCTCTATTAATATGGGAATGTGTACCATGAAATTCAGTCAAAATAAGATGTGGCCTGATTGTGTCATTTGGCCATTCCCAATGCAGAAACTCAGACCAGGCTGTGCTCCAGTTGTGTACTAATTGCTAATACTAACTGGATAAAACTGTAAACGTTGAGTGTACTCAAATATCCAAAGTTTGTTAGCATAAGATAGTAATTCATAGTAATGCTTTATCACATCTATTTTATTGCTATTTTGTGTACTTATCTGCCAAATTCACACACAACTTTAGTATATAGCTTATACATTTTTGTGTGACAGCTTGTGGCTGATGCTGTATGATACATTGCCATCTATACAAAGTATACTAAAGATGGGTATAGTTAATACATAGTTAACCTTTTAAAACCTAGACCAATTGTGTGGGATGTTTTTATAGTTTCACTTTAATGCCCTAAATTATTTATTTTCAGGGGATTCTAGGCTATGCTTTTTTCATTGGAGATTTTATTTTAAAAAATAATATTTATTTGACCATGTACTTCACAACTACAACTTACAAATTACATCTAAGAAATCCTGTTTTAATTTGATCATGCAGAGTGTTTTTGATCTGAAAATGTAACAATTATGATGAGTATTTGTAATGCTTAGATTGACAAGGATATTTATATTTGACAATAGTCCTAATAAAATTTAAAAAGAACCTACATGTTATTTATAATTTTTTTATGCATGTATCAGTATTATCCCCTCTCAGGACATTTATTCTGAAATTTGAGCACTGTATGAGCAAAGATAGCAAACAGCCCTTCCCTTCTCATTTTCTTCTATAACCCAAAATCTGTGTCAGTGACATTCATCCGTCCTGTCCCCTCTTTCTGGTCAGTTGGCTGGTGGATCCATTGGCATTGGTTGGAAACCAGTGAATTTTAACTGTTTTCCAAGCTGGATTACTCTCTGATAATTCCTCACATAATGATGTCATGGTTAGATACCATATGTCTTGTAGGTAACTCTGACCCTAATATATGAACCTGACTATGAAAATTGTATATAAATGCCTGCAAAGTGTAGATATAGGTTTGTAAGAGTACTACTTAATATTTACTTTCATCAGTTTTACTAAAGAAGCAACCTTCAGACACCAAACATATATTAGCAGATCAACTCCACTGTATGAAAGTATTTATTCAGCCAAGCTGTCACATCACTGCTTTCCTGTATCAAAAAGAATCATTAATTTTCCTGAAAAGAAAACGACATGGTAAAACATTAACTAATCTTCAGCACTGGCTTGTATGGTGAGAAAGCACCGTGACAGCTGTACACAGCAGTTTTAGGGCTAGACCCCTCAGCATGGCAGCAATCCAGACACTATTTGTTTACAAGTGTTTCAGTAATTTGGCACATTAGGGAAGCCTTCACCTCCTGCGGGCACAGAAAACAGAGGGAGGATGAGCGAGAGAGAAAAAGAGAGGGGTGAGGGGTGGGGGGATGACTGCCAACAGTTTCTTTGTTTTGTGCCAAATGGCTTCCCCGTATTCAAGCTCCCAATGACAGCACACAAACACACACACACACACACACACACACACACACACACACACACACACACACACACACACACACACACACACACACACACACACACAGTAGTAATAGCAGTGAGGGAGGGTGAGCACTGGTACATAACTAGAAAACTGGCGTTTTGAAAAAGCCATAGCCATGCATTTTCAACCTATTTTTTAACTGTCAGATCCGTATCAAACACTTCATTACCTTGGTTAATGTAAATGTTTCCTTGTACATAGAAAAGAACAGAAAATCATGTTTTTGAAACATGTTTACAAATAAAAATTTGTCTGCAGATGCTTGCATGAAATGTCTTCTAAATTATTTTAAACCCTTTCTTTTGTAGAAGAATGTTGCGCGATTGTTGCCAGATATTTGGTACTTTAGTTGATTTCAGAGTAAATTTTGAGAAAAGCATAATGGTCGGGCTGGAGTTTTCCCAGACTCCACTTCATTGTGTGTGAACACAAGAAAACCTTTGGGAAAGTGAAAGAAACTGGAAAGGATTTCTTACTGTGGCAGTTGCACCACCAGACTTTACAAGAGAGACCAAGGTACAAGTTGGGGGGCAGTACAGTTAGATGGCATTGCTACCACCATCCCACCCCAAGAGGTTTTAAAGCAGCATTATGTAAGAACTGGTATTTCTTGCTCCTCGGGTCCCCCTACAGTTGTAATTTACACTTTGAGATGCTACTAAAAAGATCCCCACTAACAACTGCTTACATTGCAATGGGTGTGATGTGGGGAAACAGCGCCTACTTATCCAGAGAGAGCATGGCCAATTTAGCTCTCTCAGACTCCAGTTGCTGATGGCAAGCAGCATGACCCAATGTTTGAACCTGCAGTGCTCGGATCATAGCGCTAGCACATTAGAGCCTGTGCCCTAAGATTTTAATCACATGCACTTAGACTTGATAATCAGATTTGCCTCTGGATTGTCTGACTGAAATCCAGTTGAGTGGGATGGACTATAAAAATCTGTATGTTATGCAGCAACCATTCAGCCTCTTCCTGTGCTGACTAGAGTCTCTACAGACCAGAAGGGGGCATCTTTGAGCTATGTGGGAGTTTTGGTTGTTGAATGCATCTTGGAGAGATGGATGCATTTACATTGCTATAACATGGCCCAAATGCATCTCAGACCACCTCCAGAAATGGACTGACCAACCTGATTTTTTTATGTATATTGGGTGTGGAAAAGGTGTCCAGAAAGTTACTTACATTCATATGTGGCTTGACCCTTATCCAGATATAATCCTGATATTACTTAAAATGGATGAAGTGACAAAGTGCAAATGGGGACAATGTGAAAGGATCATGTGGACTGAAGCAGTAAAGTAATATAACAGAATTTTACATGAATATTACACAGTTCTCGCAAGTGTTGTTCTGCTGCTTTACCAGAGAAACATAGTGCAGAGAGCATCATTCTGTGCCTGGAGTAGGTGAGATGGATAACATGGATAATCAGATTACCATCAGATACTATTGATACCATATAACAGCATAGGAAAGTAATGCTAAGATAAATGTTGAACATTGGCTCTCATTGTAGTTAAGAGGTTCTCTTTTTCTCTATTTACTGAACTTTGCACATCATTACCACAGTTACTTACTACCCTAGTTTGGTAGTTTGTGTGTTGGGAAGTAACAGGTTTCTGCAGTCAGTTATGTCGAGCTCTAAGGCTGTATGGTGATCTCCTCTTCATGCTCCAGCAGAATTTTATTCTCAGTTTGCAACAAGAATGTGTTGGGCTCAGTCACGGCAGCCCAGCTCCATCAATCCTCGCAGGAACTTTTACTGAACAAATTAGCTAATAATTCACCATCCGTAATGGACTAAACCACTGTCATATAAAATATATGCAGAATATTCAGGTGCATGAGGGGGTTGCCTCATTTAACTCAAAGGGGTCAAAAAGTGGGAGGAATAAATAATGTGTGTGTGTGTGTGTGTGTGTGCAAGAGATAGATAGAGAGAGAGAGATAGATAGAGAGAGAGAGAGAGAGAGAGAGAGAGAGAGAGAGAGAGAGAGAGAGAGAGAGAGCTTTAAAAGCACACAAACCTACTCTAAGCATATGCTTGATTTACAATAAACCACAATAAAACAGAAATAGCAAAGCTTCAGCTCGACATCACCCATAGAATTTCATACCCATGACTGCTCAGTATTGAGTTTGCACCCTACATATATCAGTTTTATCCCTTCTCAGGATTTTATTCTGAAATTCTGAATACTGTGTGAATTCAAAGAAAGAGAGCAAACAGCCCATCCCTTCTCAATTTCCTCTATAATATCTGGGCCAGTTATTTCATTAGCCCCACCCACTCTCTCTGATCAGTCAGAATCTGCATGCAGTTTGAGCATGTACATGAAGACAGAGCAGTAAACATGCACTGGAAGGCTCCTTTGGCATATAAACTGGGATTTATTTTCATAAATGTATTTATATAATTCATTTTTAAATTCAGTAGGAAATTAGTCAATTTTACCTGTTTTCTGAGCTGATAATACATCACACAGTGAAATACAATGCGATTAGATAGGGTAAGTCTTGTAGTCTCATGTCTGCAGTATCATGTCTGTAGGTTACTTTGATCCAGAGATATGAAGCCTAGAAAACAATGTGTAACTACCCACAATGTGCATATTAGACAGAGTGCATATTACAAAAAGTGAATGTTACTTGTATGGTGCTATATTTTGAGGTAAAAATTCACAATGCTAGTGGTTTCATAGTGGACATGCAACTTCTGCTGTGTGTCCACTTGAATTTGTCCTTTAGACCCACAACATGAGATTTCACACACTATAAAACAGTTGCTATAATCCCTCTGAAACCAGTCAACCTGCCAGAGTTTCTTTTATTCCACTCTTCCATTACCTTGCTGCCTGCACCATACAGATTAACAGCAGTACACTCCAGGGAGAAGGGGAAGGGAGCAGGGCTGCCAGTCAGTTTCAGCTCCTGGTATAGAAATGAGACGTGCACATTACACAGCAGATAAACTGTAGAGAAATTTCGCTTTGCAAAACCAAAATGGACAGCATGAATATAACATATTGTCACTGTCCAGTGAAAACCATGTATCTTCATTATTGTCCATTTTTAGTTTTCTCTAAAATGTGAATGTGACAGTTGTTCTTTATATTGAATCAGAATTTGATGATGAATGGACACTTTAAAAATCACTTTATTTTCTCTTATTTTACATTTACTTCCAGTCAAAGTTAAAGGCAATTTTGTTTTCTCATGTAAAGTCTTCCATGTTTTTCACTGGGCAGTGATAATAAAGATACATGAACGAAGAATGGTCAAGTGATGTGTAGCAAGACCACATGCTGGTCCACAGCTGCCAACGAGAGTTTTGTTTTTTAAAAAATCCAATTATCTCAATTATTATATAGAGTTTCTTTTTCTTTCTCCCATCACATGTACTAGGGGATGAGGCTGACCATTGGTAGGACCAAGGCAACCTCTGGCCACTAAGAGATGTGCGGCATATTCTTTCCCAGCTGGCCATGAATACTGACATTGGGTGAGTGTCCAGGATCAATTTAGCTGAGAATGTCTGCTAACGTTACCAGTACACATTACATTTCAATACTGATGCAATAACCTTCCATAGTGATGCTAGTTGTAATATTTCACAATCATTTGTTAAACATGGCTAAGAATGAACACTCAGGTCTAGAGCTGTCTGGCTTTCTGATGGCTCTCATGAGCAGGTTGCTCATGGGTTCCAGAACAGATGGTGGCATCCAAGGGACTAACCCTAAGGCAGCTTGGATGGAATGGAGTTGAACAGAGCTTGGGCTTTCAGCATGGAGGAGTGGGAAACATTCCCGCCAGAGATCAGGGTCCGACCATTAATTTTCTGGACCACAAGGATCATATTCAGGCATGATTCAGTGGTGGAGGATGATTCAATAGTGTGGTCTGGCTCATCACTGAAATCTCTTGATCATCAAGTCTGGCCTCTTCACTCGGGCCTGGCAGAGGAAACTGTGTCCAGAAAGTGGAGGCTGGTTTAGTCCTGAGCTTGGAATGAGAGCCTAGTTTATCTTTCACCTGCAACAACACTTAACATAGATAAGGAGCTCAGGGTAACCATGGCAGAAGAAATTGTTGTAGAACACGTTTCAGGGGAAAATATGGAAAGCGTCATGTATCTGCCCCACTGGTCTCCTCTGTCAGTCCGTTCGCATCACTGTCCTGTTTTGTTTTGGTTTCCCCAAATGACATGCAAAGATGTTCCCTTTTCTTAATTTAGTAACATTAACAAACTTCAGTAACAGTGTGATCCCATGACCTTCTCTAAAAAAAAAAAGACAAAAAACACCCCCTTTGTAAAACTACCAGCCCCACTTCTCATCCAATTTGGAATTAATGTGATTATTCATTATCAATATTTTAACTCCCTCTATATGTGAGAATTGAGTAGCTCATATATTCTTGAGATTTAAAGATGGCTATGTCAGAGAGCTGGGCTATGAGCCAAAAACCTTCAAATTGCTCAGAGACTGATAGGGGATGCAACTGACCCTGAATTGAGAACTGATGACAGCAGAGCTAATTTGACACTTAACCTATAAGAGCCCATAATGGCATATGGGTCACAGACCATTTAAAATATGGGTAAAGTTCCTTACAGCACTTTGTCCTTCATTTTAACTCATGAAGTGTCAGATACTAAACATCCTAAATGCATTACAGGACAGTTTTCAGGGCAGAGCAAGAACACACCCATGTGTTACACTGGAATTGTAACCTGAAAATAGGTATAGAAGGAGTCATGTGACCTCTTTACCATAATAAGAAAAACAACAATAAGCTGCTCCATTAATTTAACTGATTCAGTTTTTTTGATCAATATTCAAAACTGTGTCAAAGGCAAACCTATAATTTGCTTTGAATAAAGAAATGAATGACATTAAATAGTTATATGATATTACAATAATGTAAACATTGATTCTATATGGAACCAGTTTTATTGTATGAAGTGTCATCAAGGTTTTCCAGAAACATTCTTCACAAATGATAGTATTGATTAGAAGGCCTTTTCAGATTTGATCCCATTTATGCATTCAAATAGTTCTTTGGGTTATTATGGCTCTATGTAGAACCACTGATTTTACTAAAGAACCATTGAAGAAGCCTTGATTATAAAAGTGTAGTACAATCACAATATAAATAAAAAGGATCTGAAAAGATCTACAGATCTACACCTCACTGAAACACTGTCAGCGTCTTATTTGTGTTACTTCCAGCTGTCATATCAGGGACGATGGTGAGGAAAAGCTCTCATACTTGGTGTTTTTGTTTTTATGTTTGTTATTGTTTGTTCATTTGTTTGTATTACCGAACAACAATTAATCAAATGGCTTTTTGAAACTCAAAAATTTCAATTTTCAATTTTTCAATTAATGTTAGTCACCCTCAATACCCTGACTTTTTATTTTTATTATTATTATTATTATTATTTATATTTATATTTTTTTAACAATTCAATCACTTGAATAACAACAAGTCATCTATGTATGGGTGGGGCTAAACTGTTGTAAGCTGAATGGGTAATCCTATGTAAATAGCTTTGTAGTTGTGACATCACAACCACAATGTTTTAAAATTACCACGGTTTTGCAGTTTAATTCAGAGTCTTTCAAACTTTCTGTTTTCCAGGAAATGGGGTCTTAAAAAGAATTAGGTGTACTTATTAATACCTCAAATAGGCAACAGGATCTTCCTTCGCACAAAAGATGGATCCATTTCGCATATCCACTCTGACAAATTGTAGAGGAGCTGTCATGGCCCTCACACCGTGCTGCAAATCACTGTCCCTTGTAAAAATCACAGAATGGGTCATTACATTAAACTGTCTCCTCTGACGCCCCATTCTCCCTAGCTGCCCTGAGGCTAAAAAAGAAAGAGAGAGATAGACTGAGAGGTCTAATGGTCTTTGGTATTAGCGAGTTAATCGTCCCGTCCCGCTCGCTGCAGGCTTGCTGGCGGAGCCCGTTTTAGTTTAATTGTGAACCGTCCCGTTCCATAACCCCCTCCTCCCTGTTAGCAGCAGGGCCACAAAGCATGAAGGGAAAAGCAGGTCCTTGCTCTTTTGTGCTAGTCCTAACCTTTAAAGAAGCACTCCACAGTTATTTCTTACAAAGAAAAATATGTTTTTTCAAATTTTTAGGCATTTTAACCATAAGAACCCAGACCCAGTTCTGCAACTGAATCAGATAAATGAACTGAGCAGCTCATTAGTGTTTTGTCTGCTTGTAATAAAGTCACATGACTTATGTAAATATTTGAAACTGAAAATCCCGATGTAACATATATATCTCAACTCCAGTTTCATAATTTGCATGTCATCATTTAGTTCTGGAAATGAGGATGTAACTTTCAGTCACTCATTGACCGCTTCATCCTGACGGGGATCACGGTGGATCCAGAGCCTACCCAGAATCATTGGGCACAAGGCAAGAAAACTCCCTGGTCAGGGTACCACACAACATGGCAAATTCACCTACCACATGCAATTTTGGGAAGAAGAAGGAAACCCACACGGACACAGGGAAAGCACACCAAACTCCAAACCAATCAAAAAATCTTGCAAAATCTTCCTGAAGCTTTTGCACATTCAGACAGGAATCTTTCCATCAAAACTACCATGCAGATTTCTTGCTCCTCCAGATTTCAACTGTTGAGTGGCATTTCTTAATTGCACTGCAGAATGCCTGCCCACAGTCATTGGGCACAAGGCAGGAATACCCTCTGGACAGGGCACCAATCCATCACTTGGTACCACAGGCTCACAATCACAGACAGTGACACGAGTGAGAGATCGAACCTACAACACCAGGCCCCTGGAGCTGTGTGACACACACAAAAACAAAAGCACACTTTTAAAATAGGTTGGATTTGTCTCAAGCACTAACTAAATATACTGACATGAGCTTATATGCTCACGCATTGAAACACTGTACTGTGACACATCCAGGATGTTCAGTATGCCATTTTGGGTGGGTTGAAGTGAAGGACAGTGTTCTAAAGAACTTCTTACAGGTCTTAAAGGGTCTGTGATACATATGTCACCATGGTTTCCAATGGGTTAAACGTAACACAAGTATCAAAGTGTCTTGTACCACACAACAGCTCAGCAACTTTGCATCCTTGTGTTCCAAAGTTTTATGTTTTTAAAGCTTATTCACTGAAAAGGTTTAGCATAAATTTCCTTTGCTTTTATTTGGGATGTTACTACATGTAAGCAATAGAATAGGAAGCAATTCTCCCCTGAACTGCCAACTATTCAACCCTATTAGGACCCTGTCCCTCACATATGATGCCCCCAACACTAGGAGGGTGAAGAAAAGTACATGCTTACTCCAGTACATGTGAGAACAGCCACTGCTTCATTTCCAACTGCTGCCATTGCATCATTGCTGGGCTCCAAACACACTCAGAAGAAAACATTGGGGGCCCATGTCTGATACAATGGCTAACAGACACCTGTGCTGGCCAGCATTGCACTGGATGTGATGTTAGAAGAGAGCACCATCTACACAATAGCCAGTGATGGACTAGCCAGCGGGAAAATCCCAGTAGGCCGCTATGGGAGCTGCTGAGAAGGTCTGTCCCCTCTGTCCCCCATGGTCAACAAAGGGAAACCAATCAAAACATCTTGTAAAATCTTCCTAGAGGTCTTGTGCACTCAAGACTGGAATTTTTCTGTCAAATCTACATGCAGATTTCTTGCTCCTCCAGATCTTACTGCACTGCAGAATGCCTGCCCAGAATCATTGTGCACAAGGCAGGAATACCCCCTGGACAGGGCACCAATCCATCACTTGGTACCACGCACTCACACCCATTCAGACTTACACCTTGGGCCAATTAAGCATAGTTCACCTACCACGTGTTTTTTGGGAGGTGGGAGGAAACCAGAATATTGAGGAAAGCTAACTAAAAATTACAGAAGATACCTGAGCTTATACCCTTCTTTTGCTTTGAATTATGAAACTATTTTCAGACTGCTAGGCAGACGATTATCGGGTTTTATTTGTAAACCTAACAAAGTTTTAAAACAAAGCTTTGACATTTGCATTACCTGAATTTTCCTAATCATGATATCCATAACAAATGACTGATATTTAAAATCTTGGACAGTCATACAAGGGCTCCAGTATCTCGGGGTGCCCAAACCTTTGCATGGTACTTAATTCCCTCTAGAGTTGTTTACAACAAAATAAACCTTAATATTGCCTATATTTTATAGGTAATATTGCATATTACCTATAAAATGTTGAATGAATGTTTCATCTTTAACTTGTAACTTTTGGAGTTCAGCTCAGTTTTCTACTCACATTAATTTTCAAAGCAATAAAAAGTTTGACCAGGAGTGCCCATTTCTTACACGCCAGTGCTCCCACAATAAAGTGGAGTAAAGCAGTTGTTCACCAGGAAATATGAGCAGTTAATGCAGAATATTGTTTCACTGCATTAATGTTAATCTGTATGAAGCAATTTTCCTGTTTTGTTATTTGCCTCATAGAAGCTGATTTGAAGTCATTTTGCACACCAAAAGAAACCAAAAGCCAAAAGTAGTGGTTTTAAACTCTCTAACATCTCTGAAAACTGGAAGACATATTTTTTGTGGGAAAACACAGAAGTATTATACAGAAACTAAAGATCAGTTATGAAGGGAAATGGGAACAATAATTTGTCAGAGTATCAATTTTCATTCTGTAAAACATCACTGCCATACAGTGCCCCCTGCTGAAATACTTGCTGTACTGCAGATGCAAGGTCTAGTGCAAAGTCATTGTTTTGGAAATCTGTTTGTTTTTTTGTTTGTTTGTTTCTTTAACATCTTGAAAATGGCTTGCAGATTTATTATACACCACTTAAAACACTTTGTGTTTTTAACATGGTTTTTATTTATTTACCACCAAAGTTATAAATGAATACCCAATAAAGCATTACTTTATGTTTAACACTTACAAAAACTTACATCTTCTTACATTGATGTTTAAGTTTCAAGATAATCCTGGAAACAAATTTGAACATTTTCAGTTCAACTCTTCAGATAAAGGATCTAATCAAACTGCCGGCCAAACGAACAATCAGTCCAGTCTAGTCTAGTTTTCGCCTTGCGATCAATGGGTCCTCTCGGGCTTGTTGATGGCTAATTGATGAACTAATCCAGTCATTAAGCGCTGTAGGAGGCAAATGAGACGCAGTCCGAGTAAATAAACTAGCATTATCTTCATCATCAGCATCAGCATCAGCTACCTCTGTGTGATGAGAGAGTGCAGTAGAATGCCTGGCAGGAGAAATGGAGAATTAGTGTCAAATGTACATAAACACCTGATGAAATAACAACACTTTTGATTTATACACTTTGACACATAAAAGGAAGAGCAGGTAACAGCCTGATAACACTCCTGAAGTAGATGTCCATAGTACTTCTTTGAACACTTTTTATCACTATCAGAATTTCTTTTTTTTCTTAAATATAATCTTCTATAAGACGACATGTTGAAATTGACCTAAGACAGGCTTCAAAGAAATGCAGTCCATGACTTTTGGGTTCAGTTTTTGGATTGTGCAACTGTATGTGAATGACCCCTATCATACATCAATACATCAGAAATATTGATATCACAATGTTAATGTGACATTATACATCTCAGACAAGAGATGTATATCTCTTAGCTCTAGTCATATTAGAAGATGAAGCAACAATACGAGAAAAGAGGAAAAAACAGAGTGGATCCAACAAGAAAAAGCCTCGTACTCTTATTATATATTATGCTTCCTTAAGAGTATCCTAACATTCCGATGACGCCATCTCCCCTTCCCTACACACATGGACAATAAAAAACAAAACAACAAAAAACATCTGTTATGTATTGATTTCAGCTCTGCATCCATCATCCCCCAACAGCTCATTGTCAAATTAGATAGGCTGGGGCTGAACACCGCGCAACTGGCTTCCAGACTTTCTGACTGGGAGGCAAAAGACAGTAAGGGTCAGCAGCAACACATCCAGTATTATCACACTGACCAAGGCTGTGTGTTGAGCCCCCTTCCATTCACTCTGCTGACACATGACTGCACACCATCGCTCAGCTCCAACCATCAAGTCTGCAGACAACACAACTGTTGTAGGTCTGGTTAACAACACTGATGAGACAAACTACAGAAGTGAGGTGAGCCTTGTGTTGTGATTTGTTAAGACAAAGGAGCTTGTTGTGGACTTCAGGAGAATGCACACCCAGCAAATTCTCAGAAGACCTGCCCTGGAAGTACAACAAACCATCAATGGCCAGAAAAGCCCTCTAGAAACTCTACTTCCTCAGTAAACTGAGAGAAGCTGGAGCCCCAACCCCCATAATGTGCAACGTCTACATTGGTGCCTTTCAGAGCATCCTGACCAGCTGCGTCACTGTGTGGCACAGCGCTTGCACTTCACCTTACCGCAAAACCCTTCAGTGCACCGTGAGAGCAGCTGAGAAGATCGTTGGCACCGCTCTCCCCTCCCTCCAGGACATTTATAGCACCCGCCTCACTCAGAAAACCCTCTGCATGTCTGGTGATTCTACCCACCCACTCCACAGCTCCTTCAGCCTGTTGCCATCAGGGAGGAAACTGCAGAGTCTTCAAGCCTGAACCAGCAGACTGAGGGACAGCTCCATCCACCAGGCTGTCAGGATGCTCAACTATCTTCTCCTGCCCCTCCCTCTTTTGCTCCCTGCACACGTGAATCCAGGACTGCAGAGTCTTTAAGCCAGAATCAGCAGACTGAGGGTCAGCTCTGTCCACCAGGGTGTTCGACCCCCACCTCAACAGCACACTTTGCACCACATGGAACATTATATGCACATGGTCACTTTGACCAACCTATAAGCTTATCAATTTGCAATACTGTCTACAATGCATGTACTAGTCTTACCTACAGACCTAATCTGTAGGTGACACTTATATTTTATTAATTTCATAATTTCTAAAATTCATGTTTATAGTGTTTATTTGATGTTTAATATATATATAATTTATATATAAATAATATGTAATGTTTAATGTTTATTACTGGACCATGTGTCAGAGAAAAACACAATTTCAATTCTCTGTATGTCTTGTACACATTGCAGCATTGTCAATAAAGCTGACTTTGACTAACAGACTAATTTGTTTATGTAATTGTGCAGTGAGGACAGGATGGAGGTACCTGTGGCTACAGAAACATTGAGTGAGTCCACACCAGGGTGCAAGTCTCTTCTAGGAGGGATTGTGAGAAAAACATCACATAGCTGACACAGATCAGGAGACAGACCAAAACCTTCACCACCTAAGAGCGTGCAGACAAACACAGACACACACACACACCCAACAGAACCAGTGGAGCCAAACATCAGTAAATGAAAGCCTAATATATGGAAAGCTGGCACAATATTTTAAAGGAAGAACACAAAACTAAAATAAGTTAAGAGATTTATATGCTTTCTTGCACAATTTACATTGTTGCAACAAACATTAGCATCTCTTAGGCTTATATAAGAGCAACTTAAGCTTCATGACACTTTGTAATCATTTGTTTCTTTCTTTCTTTGACATTTCTCTAACCTTTCATTATAGATTTCCATTTAACATTCTTCTGACACTCTGATAATACATACATATCTTACAAAATATGATGTAAAATGGGAGAGAATGCTGGTGGAAGTGAACACATCCATACATTGACAGGAGTTCACAGCTCTTTTAAACAGCATATTCAGAACTATAAATAAACAAATAAACATCTCCCTAAATATGTTTTACAGTCATAATACAATCACACTACTGCTGTGATGAATTCGTAAGTAAATATGGCTTATTCTGTTACATTAGCCAATCATATGCTGTTAGACTGTAAAGACAGGTCCAATGCTTAGACGACTATGCCATTCATTAGCCTCATGTATCAAGGTCTACATAAGACAATCAACTCATTGACAAAATTATTTGCTAAAGAGCAAGCATACTGCTTATCATAGACCTTGAATTTGATTTTTTTTATAAACGTTTGGATAATTCTCTTCCTTTCCCTTCTTCCTCTTCTCCTAAAATGCATATATCAGTGTGACTCTCAAAATCATTTTTATAATGTATATGTTTTCCTTATGTATATGTTTTTTTAAACATTGTCATCACACAAGACTGTGACCTTCAGATGTCTTGATAAACCCTATCTAGGTTAAGATGTCTAACATTTCTGTCCTCTCTTGACACTGTGCTAACCTACCCTACTCTCCCATACACATGCATAACACAATATTAACAGTTCAACCTAAACCCAAAGGACACATACCCATAAGTAGCAGTGTAGGTTTAGATATCCTAAAGTCGGAACATGGTATGATAGATGCTCCAGAAGTGGCCTCCTCAGATCCAACAGTGCCAACTGCCTGCCAACCCTGTTCTAGTTTCACCTGTGAAATCACGCAGCAGAATAAGCAACAGAAACAGCAGCAGAATGTATTTGATGCAGCTGCAATAAATGGCTTGGGTAATGCACAGGGGCATCGTGTTCAGCTTGTTCAGCACAGATGTAGACTATTGCAGAATGTGACAGCGTAAAGTAGGGCTGCACAATATATAACCTTTCAGCATTGCCATCACAATGTGTGTCTGTGCAATAATCACGTTGCAGGACATGCATTATCAAACATATACATCACACACACATCATGCTGAAACATTTTTGCTGCCTGATACAAATGAATAACCTACACTGCACTCATTTTTTCAATATCATGTATTGTACCCCAATTTTAGATACACAAAATGCATTAGAAATATCATGACATTGGATCACTGACCTCTGGTGAAATCTAGTGAAATTTCCTGCACTTGTAAAATACCACAGACAAAAATACTGCAATGTCAGTCTTTTTCCCAACATTGTACAGCCCTAGTGTAAAGTTACAACCCAGATTGGGCTGGTGACAGCAGATATATCAACTACACATTTCCATCTACATACAGCATAAACTGAAGTGGTAAAATGTGAAAGCTGATTTGTGTCTGCCATCTAGAGGCTACAAAGGGAATAACAGCTTAGTGTCTTAGTGTGAAGGCAGAAAAGTGAAGAATAATCCTGCAGTACCTTTATTAACTCAGCCAGGTTATTGTAGCCGTACACGTCCATGAGCTCCATCACTCCAGAACTGGCTTTGCTCACCATTGGAGTTAATGGACAGCTGGGAAACAGAGAATTCATTAACGTTAATTATCAGTAACATGGAAACCTCAGAAAGGTTAGTAATATTTATTAGTAATTATACTTTTTTTAACCCACTGTTTTTTGCACATACAGGAATTAATCCTGTGTTTAACCTATCGTCACACAGTGTATACACATACACACTAGTGACTTCACACACCAGGGGGCAGTGAGCACACATGCCCGGAGCAGTGGGCAGCCCGGAGCACGCAGCAAGCTGGGGATTTCAGTGCTCAAGGGCACTTCAGTCATGTCCTGCCAGTTCGGGTATTTGAACCAGCAATCTTCCAGTCACAAGCCTGGTTCCCTAACCACCATGACATGACTTCACAGATGCTCCTGTGGTTGAAAGCTATGAAATCCTCACAGCAATATTCCAAATCTAGTGGAAATCCAGTAAATACAGTTATACTGCAGACTGGATGAGCAGATGTCATAGTGTATATAAGAAACCATTAGAGATTAACCAGTCTACTCAAAATAATATAATTTGCACAATTGCATCCATGTCTATTTGCATGTCAACACATTTCAGACTATAACAAATGAATAACCATTATAAAGTGGAAGAGCTGATAGCTTTTCAAGGTATCTGTGCCCATTAAAGTCAAGACAAAGGCATGTTTTTATTTTTCCTGCGGTATAGCTCTGGAGCACAGTGACATTACAATCACTATGAGATTCACTGTCAAAACATGGTAGCATGACAACCCAACCAACAGATTCACCTGTTTCGAATACTACTAGCCACTCTGTCCACTCCGAGAAAATAGGCAGTGCGCAGAATAGAACCAAGGTTCATTGGGTCCTGCACACCATCCAGGACAAGCCACAGTGGATGATGGTGTCCACCATCCTGAGGTCTTGCCGACTTCTCCTCTGTGACAAAGTCTAGATGACTGGCCTGAAGACACACCCCCTGGTGGACCATTCCCCCAGTCATCTTGTCCAGTTCTCTCTTACTGACCCGTTGGATCAGAACTCCACGCCTGTGGGCCTCCTCACAAACTTTCTGCACTGCTTCTCTAGGACGTCCCTCAGCCATCTTCACAAAAAGCCGTCTGGCTTTCCGCCTAGCCTGACTTAAGGCCAATAAACATGGGGCCACACCAAACACCATATCATGCTCTTTTCCTCCAAGATGGCCCTGAGGGGCCTTGACCTTAAGGGCACCTTTGTGAAGATTCCGAGCTTCGGCAACAGTCAGGTCCTCCAAACTGAGCTTCTGGAGCTCAGAAGACACCCTCGCAGCAGGACAGGGAGCTGTGGGCTCTTTACTCTTTGACTTCTTTGCAGAAAAGAAAAGAGCAGTCCGTGAAAGGTGAAGTGGGGATGTGGTGAAGTGGCATTTCTGCTGCTCAGCAGGTTGCGAAACAGTGTCTTTTGTCTGAAGAATTGCTTTGCTGGAGCAATGAGAAGAACACTGTGGTCCATTGGAGGAGAAAACTGATAGTAGCTCCTCCTTTGGTGTATATCTGCCATTCCCAGGTAGTCTGGAACATCTGGATGCTGTCCTCCATATCTTCATCTGGAAAAGGGTCCACATGATCTACAGCTGACTAGTGGAGCGACTGTAGTCTAGTTACTGACCCCACCGCCTCTGCTGCGCCCTTTAACCTTCAGGAATGAACTTTAGAGCTTGTTATTGCAGTCAGAATGTGGCTTCCTAGCGGACTAGTCTCGTTACCTCGCTCCCTACGTACTCTACCACTGACTGTCAGTGCTGCCAGTTAACCATTAAGTATCAGTAACGTTTAAACAGATTTTGGTCAGATTTTGGACATAAATCACACAGTAAGTGTGTTTTATGTTAAAAACACCCTGTTCACTAACTAAAAAGCAGGCTATATTTCCGGTTACTTCCGGGCTCGTCCCCAATCGCTTCTCTGTCCCCTACATAGAAAACTAGACGGATAACGGCATATGTTTTGTTTTACCAATCCACAATAAACCGTTAAAGGCCATCATAGATATGCTAGGGGCGCTGGTCTTAACCAGCCTGGTTGTCCTTCGTCACATGTGTCTCCTTTATGACTTCAACTTACTACTCACACTTGTTCCCTAGACAAGTTGATTTGAGACGCCACCCATCGCCTCGTGTTTCCGGCGCAATCTCAAGCCGAGCATGCGCAGAAGTTATTCTGTTACCAAGCAACAAGACGCTAGTGTAAGATTTGCCTGTTAGCGAAGTGCGTTTGTTTTGTTAACTAGAATCCCGTGATTGTCACCGTGACGCTCGATATATTTCACTAAACAGGTGGTTAGTCAGATTTTCGGCACTCAGCAGTGATGGCTCGTTAGTGATCGTCTCAGTTAGTGAGCTCCGAGCGGTGTAGCGCAGCTGCAATGGCTGATGTGTGGTGCACGGACACCGCGGAAGCCGTCTATCGGTCCCGCGATGCGGTGAAAAACTTTAAAATAAGGTAGGTTGGTCGTTTACAGCCCATGCTTTTGCGAGCTAGGTATGTAGCTACAGCTTCAAAGGCAGAAATCCAGGTCCAGAATCCAGTTCCAGAATCCAGGTTCAGAAACCCAGATCCAGGAATCCAGGTCCGGAAATCCAGGTTCAGGAATCTAGGTCCAGAATCCAGGTTCAGATATGCACATTCAGAGTCCAGGTCTAGTAATCTTAAGTTTAGAAAACTAGGTCTAGTTATCCAGTTCCAGAAACCCAATTCCAGAATCTAGGTCTAGAAATCCAAAGTTTAATTCAGTTGAAAACATGATTTTTTTTCCAAGATGGATTACTAAAATAATTCATTACATTACATTATTTAATAGATAGGTTAAGTCTGGTAGTTTATGATATGTATAGCATGTCTGTAGGTTACTCTGATCCTGAGATATGAAGCCCATCAAGGCATATAACTGCCAGCAAAGTGGATCTCTGGTTCTAAGAGCAAACATTGCAGAACTACTTGGTTGATTAGAATTCCCCTTTAGATTAGATTACACATTATTTGTCATTTGTAATGATCAAATATGGTTGGTTGCTTCTCTCTGTCAATATTAAAGGGTTTGTTTGACAGCATTCATTGGATTGGTCAACATACAGTAGAATGGGACAGGCCAAGGAGCTCATTGCAGATCTGAAATGGATGCATGTAGATTGACACAAGTCAAGAAACTCAAGAGCCATTTCTAGATGGATTTTCAGCTTCAATAAAAATGAGCATCAGTAATGATCAGTTGGGATCTTTAGAGGCTTTTTGTCCCTGTTCTTGTGTTTTAAAGTTAATCATAAGCATTTTGCATAAGCATAAGCATGATGCCAGCTATGTTTTTGGTTTCATAGAATTCAAATCCAGCGAGTGACCTCAACAGCAGCCCTTTCACACCATCTTCAGCAGCAAGTGTTGAGCCAACAAGAGCGAGGCATCATCGAGCTCGACACTTTTGTCTCACAAACACGACCAAATGCAAGTATGTGAAGAGATTATTCAGAATTCGATCACCAGCTGATAATGTCCTCTGCTTCATCAGCTTTCTTTCTCCTGGACAGCTGGTGACGAAGAAGAGCTGGTGGTTGGTTGGCAAGAGAAGTTCTTCAGTCAAGTAAGAGTTTGTGGAACACGGATTTGAGTGTTTTCTCCACTCAGATGCTCATACTTTTTCCTTGTTATATTTATACAGTATGAAGTGGACTTGTACCAGACAGAGTCTTTATGTCAGACTCCTCTGGAGAAGCAGTATCATGCAGAAATTGTGGCAATGGAAAAAGCGAAGAAAAGAAAGAATCAGCGTATTTTCAGCTACACAGACTTTGATCGCTTCACTAACTGGGAGGAGGTACGTACTGCTTTCTGCCTCTGAATTTGTCACTCACCACTGAAGCCTTTAGAAACCTGGACTTAGCTGCACCAATTATATGTCTTTAGCTAACCATATATATGGACTTAACATACAGCAGACTGTGGTCCATCTGCTGTTGAACAGTTTATTCCCATCTATGAAGGAAAAGGGACCATCATAGGGACATCCGTGACCAGATATAACAGGTGGTTGGTGTAAAGTAGGTGACTATATCACTGTCTACCCTGTGTAAGAATGGTGTTTGATTCTCCAACCGCACAAATATACCATGCTACTCCTTTGCTCAAAGGATTTTGCTGGGGCTTACTCATAGTTGCCCTACCACACTGCTCAGGTTGGTGTCACTGCTGTGTTCAAAGTGATCTACTCTTGGTCATACCCCATTGAGATGTGGGGTAGAAGGGGGCTGCAGTTATCTGATACAATGTGTAACAACTGATGGGCTACTGTCAGTAACTGTATATTTAAAGGGTTGTACCTGATAAAAGTCAGTGATTGTATGTACAAGGTAGTAATCATACACTTGGTGTATGCTACTGTTCATGACATGAGGAAAAAAAAACACTGGAGTGAATTTTTGCCTCCAGAGATGTACAATAGTATGATAGTATAATAGTTATATATAACATAAGCTTTTACATAGTACAGGTTTATGCATTGCTTAAAAACACACACACACACACACACACACACACACACACACACACACACACACACACACACACTCACACACACACAAACTTAGAGCTTATAAGTCACTAAATAGTTAGACCTCCCCCCGACAAGGGTTTAAAAGTTGAGTAAAACCCATACATGATTTGAGGCCTTAAGCAACATTAGTTATTTAAGACTAAACAAATCATTTTTAATTACATAATATAAACACAAAATGCTCTTTGCTGCAGTTTTACCTTCTGCTCTATTCATAGCACTGGTTTAAAGTTTCAGCACTATTTATGAAGTTACATCCACAGCTCTGGTTCACAAATACTTCTAGACTGATGCTACAGTTGTGTTTGTTGGTCAGAAGCAGTCATTTAGTTAAGCTGCACATTCACATTTACTCACTTAAATATGAACAGACAAATTTTACAGATATTAATTTTTTTTTGTTTACTGATTGATAATTATCAAGTTAAAGCAACCATAATAAAGGCAGTTGTTATTAGCCCTAGACATGATGGGTGAAAAAACTGTAAAACAACAGAAACTATCTAGGGTGACCAAGTAAATTGACCAATATATGTAGGTACAAACTAGACACATTGTAAACTAATAATCACTGTAGGTAAAATCATCTGAGTATGTTATGTTATGAATATGTTAAGAAAAATGTCAATGATGTCCATCCATCCATCCATCTTCTTCCGCTTTATCCGGGGCCGGGTCGCGGGGGCAGCAGTCTAAGCAGGGAAGCCCAGACTTCCCTCTCCCCCGACACCTCAGCCAGCTCCCCAGGAGGGACCCCGAGGCGTTCCCAGGCCAGCCGAGAGACATAGTCCCTCCAGCGTGTCCTGGGTCTACCCCGCGGTCTCCTCCCGGTAGGACGTGCCTGGAAATGATGTTAACAAATGAATTTTTATTGTGTGAACAGCAGGCTCAGAGTCTGATGATTCCAGCCCAGACCAGGCAGACCTTCTTAGCAGACCGCATGGCAAATGTAAGACACAGACGCCAAGAAAGACGCCCAGCGTAAGTACAGTTCAGTTTCAGAATATAATTTGGTAAACATGAATGTTTTTTGGTGCCATCTTAATACTGTGTTTCTGTGTGTCTTTCTTTTATGTTTCTTTTGATTTGTCAGAGACACCAACATCCCCAAGACCCGATTGGTTGTATGGGAACCATCCACAGAATTTATGAAGAACAGCCACATTGTCAACACACCAATGCAGACCATGCACATCATGGCAGACCTTGGCCCTGCTGGAAGGTGACCGAAACAACATTCTGCATGAAGATCTGAATCTCATTCAGTTCAGATTTACAGGCTGCACCAGTCTGCCCACACATTGTGAATCTACATTTGCACTGTTTGTGTTCCTGTTGTTTCTGTAGACTGGGGTTGAAGGAGAATGAATATGTCTTGTGCACAATAAGAGCCGACAGCAATGGAGTAATAACCGTGAAACCTGATTTTAACAATAACAGAGGGCCCTACAGGCAAGTCCAACTTTTGTTATCTTTGATGAAATGTGTGTATTGGGCCTTTATCTGAGACCCTAAATGTGTGCTCAGTCTTGTGGTCACTAGATGTCACTAAAGGAAAACTTAAGCATCTTTTGCCATTTCTTTTACTATTCTTTAAATACCAGTGTTGTTTAGACAGTACATACTGTGCCCTTTGAACCCTAACCACTTTTTTTTGTTACATTCTTACATTACAACCTGTATTTAAATAGTTTTTATCTGTAAGCACATGTGATACATCTGCAAAAAAAGAGAAAGAAATTTATTTTAAAAAATTGAAACAAAAAATAAATACTGAAAATTTGCATGTGCATAAGTATTCACCCCTTTGCTATGAAGCCCCTAAATAGTTCTGGTGCAATCAAGTGTCACATGATCTGTCAGTATATATACAACATTTCTGAAAGGCCCCAAAAGCTGCAACAACTTTAAGATCTACAATTAAATCAGGGACAAAGTTGTTGAGAAGTACAAGTCAGGGTTGGGATATAAAACAAATCTCTGATCATCCCTCAGAGCACCATCAAATCCATTGTCATCAAATGGAAAAAACGTGGTACCACAACAAACCTGTCAAAAGAGGACCAATCTTCACAGAGACCAATGATAACTCTGAAGGAGCTATGTAAATGTATTGGAATGACCTAGTCAAAGCCCAAACTATAATCCAACTGAGAATCTGTGGTCAGAAGATTGCTGGTCACCAGCAGAAACCCAGAAACGTGAAGGAGCTGGAGCAAACAGGCAATGGGCAAAATGAGGAATGGGCAAAAATCCCAGTGGCCAAGCTCATTGAGATTTATCAAAAGCAACAACTTGCAGCTGTAATTGCCACAAAGGGGGCACTACAAAGTACTGACTTTAGGGGGTGAATAGTTATGCACACTGAAGTATTTGTTCTTTGTGTCACAATAAAAAAAAACAATCAAATGTTCAAAGTTGTAGGCATGTTTTGTAAATGATGCAAACCCTCAAATAATCCATTTAAATTCCAGGTTGTGTGGTAGCAAAACATGAAAAATGCCAATACTGAACACTTATGTACGTGTGTGTGTTTGCTCATATCCAGGCTGGAGACAGAGGGAGAAAAGAGAGAGGTGTGGCGCCTCTATCTGGAGAATGCATCTGCTCCCATTCGTGCAGAGGAGAAGCAGAGAGAGCAGCGCATGTACAGAGACGTAAGCATTATAAAGGAAATTCAGGGTCTTCCATGTAATTCACCGAATTACATTTAACTCATGGGAGTGATGCTGCATGCACCAAACATCTCCAGTCCAGTGCACATCTGTACTGTATATAGAGTGTTTTCCAATATACAGGTGTTTTCATATATGCTACCTTTGAATGGGGCCTCAGATTATGAGTACAGTTATTCAATCTTACTCTTAGACCCAACCCATAGAGGGCTTAGGTGTTGAAATTATGACCTCCTTTCTTTTGTCAAGCAAGGGTTAGACAGATAGAATGCCACTCTGTAGCAGTGAAAGCACACATATTTATGTGTCCAGAATAGTAGAAAGGCAATGGCACAACTCTCTTAACTGCCTGCTTGTGAAGACTGAGCAAGGTCTCATTTCTTTATGAAAGAGCTTCCCACACTGGGAATATGATATGATAGGAGGAGTTGTAACCTGTAGGTTGGAATTAGCAGTGAGTAGGAAAAATGTTACAATTCAGCCACATCACATGTACTATGTTTTGGCTCAGGAGTTGGCTAAATTAAGATGCAGAACTAAAATAAATGCAACTTTTGAGTACACTTAGTTCAGAATCAGAATTAAACCCAGAGGGAAATAGCAATTATTACAGCTGTACCCATTTCTATAAAGGAATAAACAGAATTGAATAATATAAAAGAATACATTTTCAAATTAAAAAAATAAATAAAAAGGTTATTGGAGTTATTGCACAAATTAAAATATTAGATTGCACTGATAAACCATAGTGGTTCATAGTGGTCACACATTAAGGGAGGAGTTGTAGAGTTAAATAGCCAATGACCTCTTGTCATGCTCTGTAGTGAATATTGGTGGAATGAGTCTTGCACTGAATGTGGTCCTGTGGCATCTGCCACCCTCAACCTGCTGCCCAGCATGCAGCAGCATAGAGGATAAAAGTTGAGTTAACTCTGAAAACCCTGTGTAATAATTTAACATATTTTCAGTTTGGCCCCACATTTAATCAGATGGTTTTTTTTGCATTAAGATGCATATTATTGTCTGCTCTGAAAACATGACCCTCAGTCTGATTCTTCCCTCTTCAGCTCTACAGTCGCCATAAAGATTATCTTAACAGCCTTGTTGGCCAGGACTTTGAAATGGTAGGGAGCTGTTTGCATGTTTATTAAGCTACTGTTTGTTTAAAGCTACTGTTTGTTTCAGTTAAAACCATCATGGCATCTTGTAAGATTTCATTTTGATTTTAATACTAATCACCTGTTTTTAGACAGACATACACGATATGTGTTAGTATAAATTCTGTGATAATTTATGATGAATTTCTTTCATTGCAGCCACCTCCAGGGATTCTCCGTCTGATGGTTAATGGGGAGATTGGTGAGTTTCACAAGAAAGAGAACAGACATTTTATTAACACAATGCCCGGTGCATTTCTGCCTTAACATGCAAATGATCACAAACCATATGCTTCAGTTTCTGCACAGGGCTTTGAATATGACAACCTATATGTTAACTTCTTCCTGGAGTTGCCAAACAGTAAGTAAGCTCACATTCAAATATTCTAATGTTCAAAAGATAGAACCGCTTGTCAAACTAAAAAGTATTGAATTCAATATTAGCATTATTATTTTCTCTTTTGCACAAAAACCTCCAACACATCTAAATTATAGGCTTTCTACAACCTGTGAATTTGAGTATCATCATGACATTTTATACACCACTTGTATCTGTAAAAAAGTTTGGTATTACAGAAAACAGTTCTATAATACCATATCTATCCTCTTCAGGTTGGTCCAGTGTGCCGTTCCAGAGCCTTTCTGGTGTCACTCAGACATGCCGAACCCGTACATTAGGGAAGGTGAGAAAAACAAATCCCAGACTGGATGAATTTCAGGTTTGGGTTTCTGAATCATGTCATGAGTGAGGGACAGACTGACATAGGCATATACTCTGTGTCCAGGACAACGTGGCCTTCTTCTCCTACCCCTTCAGCTTTGAGTGCTTCTTCAGGAAAGAGGACGAATCAGAAGGTGAGCCATTGTTTCCTTTGGAAAGAGTTTAGGTATCAGATTGAGGGAAAAACCTTTCCTCCTCACCTCAGATGCAGTCGATCAGCTAAGACAGGGTTTGAGGCAACTGTGTACTTAGGAATGCAGGTTCCACAATTCACTTGTTAGATACATTAACTACATTAGAGTGAAAACCAAACATCAGTCTTCAGAGAAATCCTTATTCAGCTCTATGGCAATAAATCCTTGTCTGTTTTTATTTTATTTTTAAGACTCACTCCCTCAGTGGCCAGTGCTGTACTTCAAGGTCCTTTCCTTGGACTTCTGGCAGCGCTATAGAACCGAGGGCTATGGTTATCTGGTCGTACCCTCAGCACCTGGTAGGACATCAATTATAAAGTCAACCCAATAAATCGACACGCTCTTCTGTTTAGCCTATATGTAGTTCTCTGAAGCTGAATGCGATATCAAAGAATGGGTTGTTCCAAAATATAAACAGAGCATACATAAAATTGTTTGTTTATATGTGGTGTCAGGGCACCATAGGGTGACATGCCGCACTTGGAGGCCCTTGCAGACAGGTACAGTGGCAGAACTGAGGCGCTTCTTTATTGGTGGAGCTCCTGAATTGGAGGACATCAGTGATGTGAGAATACCAGGCACATTTAAGGTCAGTCAAGCCAATATTGTCTACCGTTGAAACAAACGTGACTCTGGTGAACTGTATCATACTTGAGAATCAAGGTGTTACTGACATTCTCATATCTGAGATCTGATTTATTTTTCCAAGGGTGATCGTCTCAGCCGTTTCGGATTTCGCACACAAACAACAGGGAGTGTCACTTTCAACCTCAACTGCATTCAGCATGCCAGGTTAACTAAACACTCTGTGTGTTTTATTATGTAACAGTCCCTGAGCATTTCTGATTTGGAATAAATAGGTTTCTGTTTTGTCATAGGGCTTTTGTGGATGCCAACACTTTGAAGAGGAGGCGACAGACTGTTTTAGACCAGCTGGGTGGCCACAGTCAACAAGGATCTGTCTATAATGTATTAGGTAAGAAGGAGATCCAGGTACTTGACTCACAGCATGTTTTTGATGATATAAAACAAAACTTTGGTGCACAGGTTTCAATTGTTTTTTTTTCTCAAATTAATTCAGGATCAAAATTAAACGTATGTGTTCATGGATATACAAACATGTACGTTGATTTTAAATTCAGTAGAGCTGGTTGTTCCAAAATGCTTATATTTTTATTGTTAGTAATAATCATTAACTACTGCTGGGGTTCCTTTGTGTCCACAAAAGATGGTACCCATTGAAATAAACGCACACACTACAATGGGATAAATATCAACTAGTCCAAGAAGCTTAGTTCAGATCTGAGAAGAATGATTATGGAATTACAGGTCAGGAATGTACCTTGTGGCCAAAACAACATTTCAAGATCAGTACAAACATTTGCATGTAAGTACAAGTTGATGTGAGGCGTAGCCACATTGCCACATCATGGGTGGGTAGATGGGTGAAACTTGTTGGCAACAATTGGGCATTTCAGCAAAACAATGATCCTAAATGATTCTACAGTTGTAGAATGGAAAAAACATGCTAACCTTGTGCTCTTGGACTGATTTTCCTGACCTCTGCCTAATCAGAAATATGTGACCTGTGCTTAAAAGGTTCATGACAAGAAACCAACAAATTTTATTTAACTCTAGCAATTTTGCCAAGAAGAGTGGTTAAATATCCAACCAGAGTTCTGCAAGAAACTTGCTAATGGCTGCCAATTGATGTGTCCACCACCCCGTCCCTCCCTTTCAACTCTTATTAAAGGGGTTTCCTTTTAACACCCTACCACAAAGCAGAAGCCACTTGAACTCCAGGCCAAAGTTCTTATCTCTGTCTTACAGTCTAATATCATAATATGCTGATGGCATGTTCTTAACTAGCAAAAGAACAATCAACAAAGCCATGAACTATCATGTACTATCTACAGGAGACGAGTGATGTATTTTTGATATCAAATGCACAATAACAACAATGTCCATAATAAGAAAGGTTATTTAATTCTAAAGGATGAATAGAGATTGGAATTTATCTTGTAAATAATTTATTTAAACCATACATACTTTATAAGTGGATGCTTTGGTTGTAAAGTTTAATTGCAAATTTCATGATGACCTGAAATAATTAAAGTGTGTGTGTGTGTGTGCGTGTGCGTGAGCAGAGGCATTTCAAAGGGCTCGTAAGCGAATGCAGGAAGCCAGAGAAGGTCTGCCCAGAGATCTAATCAACACCACTGGCCCACTCACCTCAGAGTCCTCAGCATAGAGTCCATATGTGTTAATGGCAATGAGATTTGTTTTGATTACACTTTATACAATGATGCAGTGTTTTATCTGTGTATGTGTATTTTTGTAAATTTACGATGTAAAAAAAATGTAAGTATGTACATTTGATATGTTCTTGTTGATGCAGTGCATAGATTGGATAACTTTATTAATTTTATCTTGTACATCAGCTGTACTATATGTAAACTATGAAAATAAACTCAAATAACACTGACTGTTGGCTGTAACGTGATTAAATAAATATTGCTGTTCAACTAATCAACAAAGCAGCAAAGGGTGCCATTTGGGCTAAATGTTTTACATCACTCAGATTTGCATTGAGGCTTATCTTAAAATCACTGATTTGTGGCCATTGTTGTGGAAAACCAGTGATGCAGAGACCTAACTATGTTTATCCCTAGATTCTGATTCATCTGAGTGCTTCTTGTATGAACGGTGTGCCATTGTCACTAGAGATTCTTTCGGGCAGAACCCACCTGGGAATAATCTTCATTAGCAGTACCTTTGACACTGTTTACATTATTTACTCGTGGTGAACACTTCTGGCCATTTTGAAAACACGCAAACAAGCACAAGTACATATTGTTTTCCTTCCGTGGGTGTCAACTCAATGAAATCAATTTGCCAAGGTTGAAATGGCTCTGTAGCTGGTGGGTGTCCAGCAAGTACATTGGGTTTGGATGAGGCCCCTTTTGGGCTGTTCTGTGCACACATCCGACATCTGGAACAAAAATTGTGAGCTGGCAGTGTCTTTGAATGGATGCCACTTTCCCCCCTTTGGATATATGACCATGCATATGTGTAATTTTTTATCAGACCTAACATGTAGGCTTTTGGGGAGACTTTTCAGACCACAATTGTTCTTTCTCCAGGAGGGTCTCTCTGCTTTGCGAGGCTGCAGACTGGTTCACCTGTAAGGAATCACAGTGAAATTGAGTAGAGGGAAGTGAAACCATCTGTGTGAGTTCAGCAGAAGCAGCTGCAGCTTTCGCTGTGAGCTCAGCACACTTGTTACCTTGGCTGACAGGATGCTATTTGTGCAGTTGCGATTGCAAACAGCAATTTGTCGAGGCAGCAAAACAGCATGTAGAAGGTTGGCAATCAATCTATGATATTTTATATGTTTGCCTGAGCTGTTGAGGATCTTGCTATGGGACCAAATCACTCCAAAATCCCACACCACTCCACTAGCAAACCCGCTGTCTGTATAGGTTGTCACTCATTTTCCCTCGGCCAACTCATAGGCCCTAGTGAGAGCAAGAGTAGGAGCTTGGCAAACGGCCTGATTCAACAGGGTCATGTTATGTAACCATAGCATAACCTACTCTGTTCATACCAGCGCAAAGTCCTCTGTAGGGAGAAGAGAAGAGGGGTTAAGGGTTGTGTCCCACGTTTTGAGAGTTAGGCATTTCTAAAAATGTCACATGGTATCTCAACCACCTCTGGCTCCATAAGTCTGAAACTTTCTGGTCCTGCAAGATATTATGAACAGCATGAGGTACCAGAAGGTTAAGTGGTGAATAAGCCACATTGTCACCTGAAGAAACAACAGGTTTTTCAGCAGCAGTTACAGCTCGCAAACACAGAGGAAGTCCCCTCACTACGGAGCCCAGCTTACACTGAAAATAATTTAGGGTTTTTTTTTGTACTGTGCTGCACAAATGCAGAGGAACTATGCTTTTATAGAAGGATTTTATTTGAATGTCATCCAGCATTATATTTAAAGTTCAGGGCATTTTCACACCTGTCATTTGCTTTGGTCCAAATCAGTTTTCCCAGGTGGTTTGGATTGTATTCACACAAGGAAAAGTTTAAACCAGGGGTCACCAACCCTGCTTTTGGAGAGCTACCTTCCTGCAGACTAATCCACCTCTATAATCCAACTAATTACTGCCTTTAGAAGTTCTTGTTTGGTTGATTGGGGTGCATTAGATTTGGTTTGTAGTTCAAACCTGCAGGGAGGTTGCTCTCCAGGAGCAGGGTTGGTGACCCCTGGTCTAAGCATGCCAAAATGCGTCACAACAAATCACATGACAACGTTGGTCAGACCTGCCTGGGGTGGTTGCATGAAGGTAATGCAAGAGACTCCTGTGCTTCAGACCAACACCATTCTCTCTTGGCTCTCAGTGAAGGCAGTCACACTTTCCTCCCTCTCCTACCTTATCTCTCCTGCTTAGCTCTTCAGTCTTCAGTCTGCTACTGCCTCACTTGGGAGGCTTGCTCAGTGCTGTTCTTCTAAACTAAAGTATGTATTTGATCAACTGGTCAGCTTCGCAAAGGAGAATGGATCATTTGGGTCATTTGCTCAAAGCTGTTTCCAGGGGATTGCTGAACTTTGTTATCTACGAACTGAGAAATTGTCTCCATGGCGATTGCTGGAGTTCAGCTTTGGCTTCTGGACAGGGCTCTTTCTTTCTTTCACTCTCACAACTTGATGTTATGAATGATGTTAGGATTCTAATAAGGTTGTTAGAATAGAGTTGTTAGCACTCTCCAGTCACTGAGCATGCAAGTACGTAGGAGGTTTTCTGTGGGTGTCTTTTAATGTTGGATGAGAGGCCTTGAAATCTTCACCCACAACAGAAATAACTGGAGCAGTATCAAGGAAAACAGACACTTAAGTGCCTTCCACAAAAGCAAGAATATTTACTTGGACAGTGCCACTCATTTCTGATTCATGTTTATCAATGGGAGAGTGCAATCAGAGAAGCTGGGGTTCTAAGGGGGTAAAAGATTGCCCCTCAACAACAACTAATGGAAGTATATCTCCTTGATGCAGTAGGAGCTCACATTTTTCTTAGGTGACAGGAAATGTACATTGTGCCTGTGGTTATGGCTCATATTTCTATATGATAGTGTTGGTTATGTCTTTCGTGTCCATCTAGTTGACATCTAGTCTACCAGACTGTCTGGAGTAACCACATAAAACATAACACTGATGAGGTTAGTAGTAGTGTTGCTGGTGGTGTTGCTGGTGTGATGGAAGAGGGATGTGAGCAGGTTATGAGGAACTCTGTCTCTTTTAAGACCAGTAAGATTTTATAGGTGAACAATGTGGATCTGTGGACAAAGATTACAAATTATAAAGGTTTTTTTTCCCCAGTCATTTGTACTATTTGTAATTTCGGTTGTTTACATCAATGGACAAAAATTAATTGTGTTCAGATTTTCCACATTGGCTTGGTTCTTGCCATCACTTGAACTCTTCAATTTATACTGATCCATTGGGTAGAGGCAAATGTGGGTTGCATTTTACAACTTTCATGTTCTCAGAACTGCTCAGACGACACACCCTTTCTCACATACACAGGACCATTTTGTTTCTTGAAAAAGAAAGTCACACTAGTTCAGAAGTTTCATTCAATGTGAACAGATTTTTCTTTCCTATTCTTTTTCCTGATTTTTGACCAAAACCTGTGGAGAAGACACCGTAAGGCATTCAGATATAAAAATTGGAAGGGAGATGTTTTGTACAAAGATTTAAAAAATTATGTCTATCACAACAGACAAAAAGATTGATTTACATGTAAATGTGAGCTCGGTCTATGTATATTAACCTGCAAAATTGTTAGATAAGAGGAACTGTGTGTCAAAGAAAGAAATGAAAGCTGATTTTAGGTATAGGTGGAGGAAGATGTGGGTACTCAGAGCAGTCATACCATCTGAACTTGGAAAAAGCTCAGTCGCGTTGAGTGTTTTAGTGGGTATCTATAAATCCTGTTTTACAGTGGCCCATTCAAGCAGCCCACACTTTTAGTACAATTTGACAATTTAGTACAAAGCTTTTTTACAGCTTGATAATAAACTTATCAAGGTCTAAAGAGCAAAATATACCAGAGAAAATATATTACAATCTATATCTAGAACAATCAAAAATGTTTGAAATCGAGACTTTCTGTAATTAAACATTAAACATTTGTGTTTTCTCTATTTTTAAAATCACTTTCTCACCTACTAATAATATGAGTTCTATATGTTTCTACTTTGACAATATAAAGGAATAACATGGAATAATTAAGCAAATTAGACCAGCCTTCTCCTTGGTCCATCACCCCAGTAGTTTCTAGTGAATTTGATTATGCAGTTCCGAATCACAGTGAGTGAAAGCATTCAGTTTGAAGGGAACTTAGAAGTACATAGGGAGTACACTTTTTCCACTGCACAGGAAGTTGATCGTAAGATCATCCATCAGTTATTGCATCTTGGGGGTAAACAGCTGGTGTTCATCACAAGAAGTACAACACAACCTCAAAACCCATTATACGTCCTTAAATGTGCATGTATTCCCATACACCCTACCATATTTTTCTACCTACCATAAAATAGCCTATCATAATTTTTCATGTACTAACAAATAAGGCTAAGCAGCCGTGGTTATGTGCATATGATCCTAATGCACATCCTTTATTTTTTCCTACCTGTAGAAGCTGTGTCTCACTGCCAGACTGCCAATGAATGAGGACGTATAAATGAGTGCCATCAGATTTACATGTTTGACAAAATTACAGAAAAGCTTGGGCAATGCCACTGCATTACATTTTGTATAAAGCTTGGTGATTCTCAAGTGGAAATGATCTGCAAACAGCTGGACCTGTGGGCAGTGGGCAATGGACAGCTTCATCGTAATAAAACACCCACCCATTCTTCACATTTGATACAGAGTTTCCTGGCAAAATACACGTCAGTGCACTACTTTGAAGGAGATTATCAAATATTTTTATGAATAATTTTCCTCCTTAGCCAATTTATTTGAGTTAATTGGTAATCCCTTGGAATTTCCTCAAATCGATTGGCTAAGCAACAGAATGGAATTGAATAAGACGCCAAAGTGGACCCCAATATTTGAACCGCTCAATGCTTGCTAATATCATGTGATTACTGTGTAGGGAATGTGGAGAGCACTATTTATGTACCCTGGGTAATAGACTCTAGCTACAGTACCTGGCCAAGGAGTGGTATACCCCTTCCAGAAAATATCTTGGGACCCTCCTCTTAATCTGGGGCAAAAGCTGAATCTGTAAACTGGTCTCTGTCATAGTTTTTGAACTGCTGTGTCCAAGTCAGGTCCTTGCAGTAGCAACAGTACACACACCACTGGTGACCAGAACACCTATCTACCTATGACAAGTAAATGTGCCACACAGTCTGTCCTCAAGCTTCAACAGTATTCCAAAAACTATTACCTGTCTATTTAGCTTGACAGGGACTGAACAGTGCTGTTACTAGTGAACAGTGATACACAGTTTATACTAAGATATATATTGTAGTCATGTTCTCTGGGGTGTCTTTAGTTTCCCTTTCTCAGAGCTGCTTTCTTTTTTCAATAAATGCCACACCCTGTTTCATATGAGCTACTTGCATGGTGCTTTAGGTATCACACAGGTTCACAGCAGTTCTTCCTCCCAGAACAAACAATACAGTAAGTATCCTATTTATGATTTTTATGATTTTTAAAAAATATTTTTTATATGTAACTGAGGTTTAAATGTACCTTTGTTTTAAATTTCAAGTCACAGGTTCAGGGACACATTTAATGTCTTCTCTGTAACAGACTAATATTTGAGATTTGAGTGTCTTTTGCTTTTCAAAAGACACTTTACACCCATTTATCTGAACCGAATGATGCGATGAGCAGAACATCTTGTTCAAAAGTAAGGGACCATCATCAAAGTGCACATCCTTTTGTACAAGTCATGTGCCAAACATCAAAATCCTAATAGTTTCTTTACTGTAGAATCAAATGCATTAAACAGTGCCCTTCAACCATTTGATTTATTATTATTTTGACTAAAACTGAAAATTGTCATGTAAATCCACATTAAATAGTGTTTTGCCATTGCAACTAACTACAGCGAATGACATTTCAGTAAATATAAGTATGTAAGTGTAATGAACATTTTAAATATGTACATTTCAATAGCTCCTTTACCACTGAATAAATAATTGTACAATCATATGCATTAACTAGTGCCGTATTACCGCTACTAAATACAACAAATCAATTTTGAATAAATTATTCCATGTAATATGAATAAATAGTTTAAATATTTAAAACCCAATAGCTCCTATACTATAAGAGCAAGGAATGTAAAATCACATGCAATGAATAGTATATTATTGCTACTAACTACAGTAAACCCATTTTGAATATACTGTAACACGTAAGCAAAGATAATTCACTGAGCAATGGAAAATCACATGCATTGAATAGTGTAATGGATATTTTAAATGTTGAAAAAAGCATTAGCTCCTTTACCCTTAACTACCCGATTGGGTCCGGAAAAGATTCAAGGCATAGGAACATTGAAATCACCAAAGTAGCATGACATCTGGTGGCTGTAAGAAATATGTGCAACCTGTAGCTCAGTGTGAAGCATATGAACCCACTTTGATTTTTTGCCAACTACTTTTTAATTCTTTCATTTTCATTTAACCATTCTTGGGATTAAAAAATAGCACTGTTATCCAAAGTATTCAAAGTTTTATTTTTAGTGATGTGACGTGAAGTGAAGACACTACTTATACCAATTTGCATAAATACTAAATCAATGTTGACTATTCTATTATCATTTTCATCTGATTAATCTGTACAAGTTCTAAAAGGTTCTCTCTAAACAGTGAAATGAGTGAAATAATCCACATTCAGCAAAGTAACTAAATGGCAACATGTACAATGCCATGAAAGGTTTTCATACCCCTCATACCCCAATTTTTCCACTTTTTTTTCACATTACACTCACAAACTTGTATTTTACTGGACTGTAATGTGATAGATTGACACAATGTAGCAAGTAATTTAGAATCCAAAAATATTATGAATGTATTTATCATATCTTTCCAAAATATTTTTAAAATATACACACACACACATTTATTGCTGTCCTTAGAGGATGCTTCTTTTAGTCATGTCTGAAGAACATTTTATTCAAACTGGAAATTAATGTTGATGTGTGAATATTATGAAGTGTTAATGTAAAACATTAAGAATATGCTATATAGACACCCTTCATATAATCTGTTGATTGTGTTGTTCAGTATAAAACTTGAAATGATTTCAGTTTGTGTATATGTGTATCATTTTAACTAAACCATTATAATACTGATAATGATACTGTCGTGATAATACATACATTTTGGCAATGATAATTGTTATCGTTAATATTAAATCTTGATACCATTTAATCTCTACTGCCAGTATACAATATTGATATAATATTATTTGTGCCACACAGAGAAAATCACTGCTTTTTGTACATTTATTTTTCATTTGTTGGGAACATGTTAATAATATGTGAATTTGTTTCTCCCTTTCTTCCTCAGGGGGATACAGACAATGAATCACAGAGGTATTCATTTTTTTACATTATTTAGAAATATAAAATGAGCATATACATTCATCAAAAGGTGGTTTCATGAGTAATCAAATGATTGCACTGCATTGCTGTTCAAGTAGACCATTGTGGTGTCACTCGGGGTGGGTCAGTAAGTCATCTTTAGTGAGGAGTCCTGCTTGTCTTGGTGGAGACAGGCATAATAGGCTTCAATAAACAATTTGACAATAAAATCAAACATGAAATTCAAATGATTATATTTACATTTACCTGACTTACACAGTTACTCGCATTACAGAGGTGGGTCAGAGTAGTGATTGGAGTCTTGCTCAAGAACTCTTATTGGTGTAGCACAGCATAGTTGCCCAGACTGGAAATTAAACTCCAGTTTCCCACATGGTGTGGTGACGCACCGGTGGTGTTATCTGTTACACCACACCAACCACCAACATTTAATTTATATTAATAAAAATATATATAAAATAAGAAAATCAAAATAGAATTACCACAAAAACCAAAAATAAATAGTTTTTTTTTACAGAGTTAAGACACTGTAAAATAAATAATAAAATAATAATAAAATAATTAAAATAATGAAATTTCTCTTTTGTACTTAATTAAATCTCTCTTAAGTTATTCAAAATGTCTAACAAAAATTAAATGGGGAAGAGAAGATCAGTACTAGACCTTGCTCACAGAAAACAAACGTGTTATAGTTACATATTATTTTTGCCTGCTCGGAGACATTTTTAATAATTTATTGTTCCTGCTAACTTCTTCTGAAATGCATTGCAATCCAACACTTCTTTCTGGTTGCAAATATATTTTAATGCATGTAGTTATACTTAAAATGAGTCACTGTTTATATGCATGTCTTCTCCTTTGACACAGGAGAGAAAAGACCAAATGAAAATAGCATTGCTTCTACCTCATATTGGACACCTAAAAAATCAAGAAGGTTTACTATCCCAGAAGGGACAAGTGGTGGTAAGTTTCACAGTTTGCTTCTTTAGTTAAATTACAAAAATACAACTAGATTCAACTTTATTGCCATTGAGTAAGTACAAGCCAATGAAATACAGTAACAAACACTCCAAAGCAACATATAAACAAAAGGTTGTTTACCCTTTACTGGAGAGATTATTCTTTATACTGATACTTTGGATCACTGTAAAGCAGTTTTTTTGTGCTGTGAATATTACATGATTACAAGATTACCTGCCATATTATTGTTGTTTTTAGAACAGACCATTAGAAATGTTAAAGGGATGATGGCAGAAATAAATGATGAACTCAGTGCATATCAATTTAAAGATGGCTGCACCAAGACACTCATTCAGTATGTCAGGTACAGTAACCTTAATTATAGCACCATTTAATAATAGTATCTCTTACACTAATAGCTTACAATTACAAAATATCATGAGGATTTTTCTGCACAGGCAAAACATATCCAAATTGGACACCCCAAAAAAAAAGAAGACTACTGTTGGAGTGTTTGGGAAGACAGGAGCTGGAAAGAGCTCTCTGATAAATGCTATCCTGGGGGAAACTGACCTGTTGCCATCAGGAACTCTGAATGCTTGTACTTCAGTCATCATACAGATTGAAGCCAACACAACAGACTCCAAATACACAGCTGTGATTGAATTCATCTCAAAAGAGGTACACAAATCTATACATTCATATGGCTGCATGTTCTAGAGGAGAGCAGGACACTTCATTCATAGCTTTTTCATTAAAAAAATCTAACATATTAACATTTTTACATCTACAGAGCCTAATGCAATAGCACATAAAATAAGTTTAACAAATTTTACATTTAATGAAACATTTATAAAGGTACTATTGACATGAAATTCTCACCAGATGTCTGTAACAACCCATTCAATCCACACATGGAAGACATCAAACCACAGATATCCACAAATTACGTTATATGTGAGAAATGAAATAGGGAAAAAGTATTAAACACACAAAGAAAGAGGTGCAAAAAGTCATGACACCAGCTGAAATATATCAGTAATTGGAAAGCAATCCTGCCACTTAGTACAAATTAATATTAGCTGGTTCAACTGACAGCCTACAAAAAGGTGTCTCATCACGAAGGTGCCACACAAGAAACATCTCTTGATGTGTAAAACCAGCAAGCTCTCTCAAGACCTTTGCCACCTTATTGTTGCAAAACATAGTGATGGCATTGGTTACTGGAGAAGGTTCCAGTAAGTAATGTGGGGCCATAATCTGGAAGTGGAAAGAACATAATTTCACTGTAAATCAGCCACAACCAGGTGCTCGCTGCAAGATTTCAGACTGAGGAGTGAAAAGAAATGTCAGAAAACTGTCCTTTCTCATTTTTACACGTAACTTAATTCATGGAAATCTATGGTTTGATGGGTTGTTACTGTTATTTATTTATTTATTTTTGTCTTTAGGAATGGAAAGCTGAACTTGAGACCCTTCTGAAGGCTTTACGGGAAGATAGTGAGGAGGCTGACCATTCATTGGTCAAGACAGCAAGGGAGAAAATTACGGCACTGTATAGAAAAGAAGGTCTTTCTATGACCCTAGAGGCCCTAATGAAAGATGATAATTTCTCTGCAATTCCTGAGTTTCTCACATCTAAAATGAAAAAGATCACATGTGAAAATGTAAGTCAACATGGACTTAGTTGTAGAGAATGGGGAATTTTACGTTCAAAATCAGCTAAAACAGACATGTCGGTACAAACCACTTATTTGTGTTCATGTCTGTGCTTTATGTGTTCAACACCAGGCCTCAGATCTCACAGATGAGACTCAGTACTACGTTCAGAATATTAAGTCAAATCCAGGAGGATGTTTCTGGCCAGTAGTGAAGAGTGTGACCATAAAGGTTCCAAACTGTGAAGATTTTCTGGAAAACATTGTTTTAGTTGATCTTCCAGGAACTGGAGACTTCAACAAGAGCAGAGATCAAATGTGGAGATCGGTGATTATCTCTGTTCATTTCAATGCAAAGTGAAATGTTCAAAAATAAAGTCTATACTATATTAAACAATTATATATTATATTATATTATATTATATTATATTATATTATATTATATTATATTATATTATATTATATTATATTATAAAATGTACATAATTTTGTCCTTGTTGTAGATGTGTTTGAGGATGTCATTATATAAATTTAGCTTTTGTAGATATACCAGATCAATGAACCTAATATAGCTAAAGAATAATGGAAGCCATAACCCCATTAAATAGAATTATACTAGATTATTAGATATTTATTAGATTTTTTTTATGTTGACATAGTTATTTATAAAAATGTATTGAAATAACTGCATTTAGATGTTTTTTCTGTGATTGTTAATTGCATAGGAATTACATAAGATACATTATCTGAGTTTACCAAAAGCTTTGTAACATGCAGTACTTCATGAACTAGTACTTAAGACTTTTAGTTAATTGAAGAGTATTTCCAAAAGTCTTGCGTAACTAAAGTATTATGTTAGCTCAAAATTTTTCCAAAAGCGATCAATCTTTGTGATTAAGATCAAACTAAAGAAGCACATAAGAAAAGAGCAAGTCAACTTAACAAGCCTTTCCCAAAGAGCTTTGCAAACTTAAACTTAATTACTGAGTTCAAAAACATCTGCAGTGAATGTACAGGTTATATGGAACCAACAAGAACTCTACTGACATAGTGGTCAAGTGGTCTGGGAGTGTAATGCATTAATTTGGCAAAATCTGGTGTGTGTCAGCTGGAAAAGGATGGTATGATAAAGGGGATCCTCTCAATGTGAACCTTAATAGCATACACCAGTGGACACTGAGCATTGTGGAGCACAGCACTCTTCAGCCTCCTGAAGATGTTCACCAGTGCAGTGGAACAAAAAAAACATTGTGTCATAGAAGCCGCTGTAGAAAGACAGGCAGGTTTGAATCCCCAAAATACCATTTAAAAAAGTGTGCTTTCTTGATGAATATTATTTTTTTAACAGCATCTAACAACAATAATGCAAAAATTACACATGAAATGAATACAATCAAGCTGACAGGAGGATTAATGAAAAAAACAACAATAAAAATATGATATGATTTATGATTTCATAAACTTGTGTTTATGGTCATTTCACAAGGCTAATGGAGAATATCCTTCTGCAATATAGATTTCAGAATCTGTGAGAAGACACTGATTTTAACAGTAGAAACATATTTCTATGTTTTTTGAGTGTAATAGGGAATAAATACTGTATATTTTACTCAGTTGAATCGATGTTTGAGGTTTGACTGAGCCCTGTTAGGGGAGAGGAGTCAACAAAGACATTCTTTGAACTCAGTTGTTAAGTTTCAGTTTGCGAGGCCCTTTGGGTTAAAAATTGGTATATTTGTTGTGATTCATAAAAAATAACATTACAGTTGTTCAATTCATTTATTTCATTCACTAACCAGTAAATCAAGCAAAGAAAAATAATACTGTCTGTTCTGCAGAAACTGAGACAGTGTTCTACAGTGTGGATTGTAAGTGAAATAGATAGAGCTCTTTCTGAGAAGGAAGCTTGGGAGCTTTTACATAACAGCATAACCGACATGGCACAAGGAGGCGAGTGTAGCAGCATCTCCTTTATCTGTACCAAGACTGATGTCATTAATCCACAGACCTACATGAGGTAAATGAAAATTCATTTTTATAGTCTGTGAGTAAAACTTGTTGAACCTGTGATCATTTATATTCTTTAAACACTAAAAATTGAAGGAGTTCTTAACCCTGATACTAAAGCATCCCTATCGTGCCAAATAGGGATGTGACGGAGCTGAGGAAAATCTGCATGCGTCGGATTCACATTTGTAGCTACAAATCCGTCGAATGCGAATGTGGTTTTGGTAAACACAGGACAAAAACATGCGATAAACCCTGATAAGCCCATTTGTGCTTATATTTTTGTATTTTTTCAACAAAAATACATGATGCTTAAACAGGCCATCAGCCACAAGTAGTCACGGACTCACGCTGTACTGTAAACAATTCATCATGCTTTTTAAATGACACTGAATCATAAAAGTATCAATCATTCATTTTCATGGAATTAATGACACAAAGAAGACATATATCAACTAGTAGTGTAGAACTGTTCGTGTTTACTACTGTTTTGTGTTTTACACTTGTTTTCTTACCACATTTGGCCATTTGCATTATTTATTTATGTCAGGCAGAAGTATAAAATAAACAACATTCATCATTATATTCAGATGAACATTGGCGGTCTCTAAAAGATGACCTGCAGGGCGGAAATCAACCTGTAGGTGTCATGCACCCCTCAGTCTTTCCGGACTCCAATTCCCAGAATCCTTCAGTTTGTTACCTGACTGGTCATGTGACTCACTCACATTCAGCTCACCGGAGTTCTGATTGTATTCACCTGGTCCGGAGAGACTTTAATCCAGTCTTTCAACCTGTTCAGTGTCAAGCTTTGCCTCACAGCCCCCAGCGCGCTATCCATGTTTATCGTTGTCAGTCTGTCTGTTTGAGCCGGTTCCATTTTCTCATCCTGCCTTTCGTTTCTGCCGGTTTTTGATATTTGCCTGTTTTTCGACTCCGTCTCTGGTCTGTCCAGTCTGGTTTTGTCTCTCCTGTCTGTTATTGACCTGGACTGTTTGACTCGGTTTAATGGCTTTGTCCCATTAAAGTGCTGTGTTTATATCTGCGTGTGCTACGTGCTGTCCGTTCCTGACGGTATGAATGGTTCTGTTTTATATACCGGCGGTGATTTCAAATCCGCATTCGAGGAAAATTGTTCCTAAAACATCCATCGAATTTGAATCTGCTAAAAATAGTCGAAGTTCGAATGTATTCGAATTCGAACTTCGTCACATCCCCAGTGCCAAATTTAGGGTTATGTTGCATCAGGTGTGTTGGCAGCAGGGAAAACACTTGAGTTTTCAAAGTAAAACTGTTTGCGTTCCACATAATATAAAATGCCAGAGCTGCAAATAACAAATGAAATGTAACACTTTATTTTTAAGTATAAAAAAATCATATTTTGTAAAAGATCAAACTTTAAATTTATTACTCTTACTCATTAACAAAAATATTTATAAAAAAACCCCAAACTGTCCGTTAGAAATTTTTAAATGGTTCTTGACATTACTCCCAATTAGCTGATATTAGCAGAACTTATGTACTTTGTTTAGTTATTGATTCTGTTTAATAACCATTCAATGATCTAACAAACATATTTAAAATTTAGATCCTTAAAATTGAAGGATGACGACCTTCACATCACAGCAGAGGTAATAGCGTCATCAGACACACCTCCCATCCACACGCTGTATAACCTTGTATCATCCAAGAGGAGATACAGGAGCTCACATTAGATCCAGTTACTTTAGGTTCACTTTTTTCCACAGGACTTATTTATGTCAAGCATTCACTATTATGCTGTACTGCAAACAAAAAAACCCAACACTACACATATTTGTTCTGTATAATAACATTTAATAAAGTTTGTACAAAATTTTACAAAAACAAATTTCTACAAACACACACATTGAATTCATATATTTCTCACTGATGCCATATTTTAGATTGTTTACATTTAATGTGATATAAGTTCTTTTGTCCATAGTTTGAGATTCTTGATTTCTGGTTTTCATGAGCTGTAAGCCACACTGATCAACAGTTAAACAAAAAAGGCTTGAAATGTCACTTTTTTGCATAACAAATACAAAATATTTCAGTTTTATGTATTTAAAATTCCTGCCTATCTTTATAGGGCTCCCAAAATAAAATAAAGAAAAAAATTGCATGCATATTGCACAGGAATGGTAAAGCCAAGGAAGAGGTGAAAGAGGATTTTCTTCAGGATGAAACAATAAAGGTACTTTCTTTAATTATTTTGTCACTTTTTAAAAAGTATGTTTTCTGTTTTCACACCCATGAAAAATCATGGGTCTCTCTCTCTCTCTCTCTCTCTCTCTCTCTCTCTCTCTTTCTCTCTCTCTCTCTCTCTCTCTCTTGATCATTTCATAAAGTTGAGGTCTGAGCAGTTTCCAAGCAATTTAAGCATCCCTTCATAGTCTAAGGATCAAAACGTAAAATAACTGAAACATTGGCTTTTTTTTTTTTTTTTTTTTTTTTAAACTTAAAAAGTGCAATGACTTGTTTTAAAACCTCGACAAAGAGAACTAATACCATTTTAATTCAGAATCAAGCTTCAAATTTAGCATGTACCAATATTGCGAAATCATACACTAATATTTTATTTAAAGAGATGAAACAATATATCAGATTTCAGCTTATATGTTCTGAAATATACATCAATATATGTTAAATAAGTTACAACTTTTGACTGAAGTGACTCAAATTTTAAGTGATCAAAAATTCTGTAACTTGTTTGCTATTGCCCAGGTGTGCTCTGGTAGACTGAATGTTTAAAGTTTTAATAGTTTTGAATGTGAATTTGTCCATCTGTGACAATTGAAGATTTTACAACAAAATGAAACCATCAACATAATTGTTCAATTCGCCTTGTTTTTCTTAAGCTCCATGGAGGAACTCAGACACCAAAATTAAGTGAGAATCTCAATTATATTCCGAGGTGAAATGTACAATGAACACATTGGGACACACTGTTGACTTTCTGTTGACACCATTTCTGCTTTAAAGTGAGGACAGGACCACCTACCTTATTAACATACAAAAGCAGAAATATGGAAATAAATAAATGTGGAAATACAGAAATAAATGAAAAAAATAAATAGATAAATGTTGAAATACAAAAATAAATAAACGTAGAAAAATTGAAATAAATAAAGGTAGAAGTACAGAAACAACACAAATACATGGAAAATGATATAAATACATGGAAAAGTAGAAAAAGATTCATGATATTAATTCAAGTGTGTCCTATTTGTGCACTTATTCATTTATATATTAAATTGTGTATTTGTGCATTTATATATTTATTTTTATATATTTGTTTATTAAGCTATTTATTTGTACATTGATTCATTTATACTTATGTCATTTTTTGTGCTCCATATATAGCCTTACTCTCATTTCGTTGTTTTTTCTGCATCTGCAGAAACAACCCTGGCTAAAGACAACTTTTCAAGGAAACCATGAATACAAAGCACTTTAATTCTACAACCATAAAATAATGTTTCCACATTAGTGCAAATTGGAACAATATTACACTGTTTACCCAAACATGGATGTAGTATTAGGGTCGTTTTTTAATCTTGTTGTGCACTTTGGTCTATTGGGAAGTTACTAACCAACAGGGAAGTTTATTTATTTATACATTGTTTATTTAGAAAGAAATCTAGTTGTTCTATGATTGATGTAGACTCTGTGTTTTCTCATTATCAGATTGTTGAAGTGCTTTATTGAAAATTGTTAAACACATTATTGCTAAAATTCTGTTTTCTACAGTTTATCAGATTATTCTTGGCATGTAAACATTTCAGCTGTGTAAAATGAGCATATGAAATGTCCAAAATGTGTCTATGAGTGAAAGACAATGGACAAAAAGCGGTTTTAACCAAATGGGGCAAGATCAGCTATTGAAACTAGATTATGTTAAAATAATAACTAGAATATTTATTGCTTCCAATAAATATGCAGGCTTTTTTTTTTTTTGTTTAACCTCTGATTCATTGAATGATTGATTTTTTTTACTTATATTGCCCCACTAGAGACACTTCACTTGTGATGAAGACTTTCTAACTGTCTTCACGGTGAGTTCTGAAGAATTCACAAAGGAGGAACGAATCCTGAATCCAGAACAAACAGGTAAAACATAAATGCTTCTCAATGATCATACAAAATGTCAATTAAAAAAACAGAACTTTTTATAATAGCAGTTTGTCTGGATCTGATTTGAACATGTATAGAGATACCTGCACTTAAGGACCTCTTGAGGATGTATAACAGCAGACACACAAATGCAATGAAATATCAATACATCTCTGGAGCTCTTGGAATCCTTTCCCTAATTCAAGGTTCCAAGGAGAGCGATGCAAAAATGGTACGTCATCTCATTGAACGATACCAAAAATTTTAATATCATCAGTCTTTGATACCAGCAATGGTACAAGTTTTATGAAAATCAAGAAAAGTATTACTACACTAAAAAATACACTGAAATGAACTAAAATGTATATCCTAATGATGCAGTAATAACCTGTATATTTTAGATGACAGAGAGAAAGAGTCTATGCAATAAGCTGAAGACAGATCTCCAGCATGAACTGCAACACTTGATCGAAACCTGCAAAAAAATCTACATTTCTCTTGAAGAACTTCTTACTAAAGGAGCAAGGGAATCTGAAGAAAAATGTTTGGAAACAGCAAAAGAAATAATCCTCCCTGTAAGGGCTTTTTGTTTAAATTTACAATACATTTGAAGTGAGTCATTTTAATTATTTTATTCTATTAAAAACCTTTTCATTACTCAGGAAAACAGAGATGGCCGAGGATTTCACAAAACACTGACAGCCTTGTGCAAGAATGATGGATTCTTCAGGTCTAAGACAAGCCAAACGGATTTGAATGCACACTTGGCCAAACACATGTTCCAGAAAATTGATACAGCTTTTAATGTGTACTTCCCGTGAGTACAACTCAACTATGTGCAACCATATGAAAATGTTATGAACATCCATTTTAACTAACTAATTAATATAAATGCAATTGTCTTTAGAGGGACTGGTATCTCCCCCTTGCCATGGTGAAACCACTCACTTCAACAATCAAGAGCACACCAAACTAATGTCTGAAGTTTAAATAAGATAGATGGCATCCTCCAAAGTCCTCTCTAAAAATGGCCTAATTATTTGCAGCTGATGTTGTGTACCTGATTCTAATTTTAAGCATTTTTTTTTTCACAAGACAATTCGATTCCTATTAATAACACTTTACTAATTATCTTATTTTGTATCACCTCCATCCCTCAATATTTTTCAAATGAAGATCAAATGTCTATATTTTATTGGGTGCCCTAACATTTGAACATGACCGTACAGTATATATGAGGCACTATGCAAGCTGATGGAATATTTCATTGACCAATCTAAGCTATTTTTCACTGCTTGGTGACCATTCTTGTACCCCCACAATGATGGAATGTATTAGCAGGGTAATGCATTGTGCCATCAAGACCAAGTTTTACAGAATTAGTGTTATGACAAATACTGTGGATCAAGGAATGATCTGTTGGCCAATGTTCAGCCTGAATTCAGAACAAAGCAGTCAGTGGATTTTTCACTAAGGATCCACAGTAGTTGGATCAAACATTAACGTGGTGTTGAGGTATGATGGTACTGGTGATAATCTATTAGGGTACAGTTAGGGGTACATCAAGTGCTAGTACTGTATATTTTATTTCTACAGTACAATGTACAGTCCACTATGCATGAGAAGGAAATGTTTTAACATAGTCTTTAAATGATTTGATCTGACTGGTTACACTGGGTAAGGTTAACTATTAAACCAAATTTATTAGTTCACCCAAATTTTACTTTCATTTCCAATGTGTTTCAGTGTCCAGGGGATCGCATCGGAGAATTCGCTGCAAGCAAGCATTGAAAAGTTCACCATCATTCCAGCAGACCTGATCAAAAAATATGAAAGATCTCCAGTTTTCAGTCACATGCTGAAATTCCTTGAAATACAGGTGGGTATGAGATTCTTATGTATTCCCCAATAATGTTATCATATTGTTCAATAATATGAATATGATTATATTAATAAATATAGATTGTTCAACTTTGGCATGATAAATACAGTTTCTGTGCGTTGAGTGTAAATCAACTTTAATTGAAAAGGGTTTAACAATATTACAAATCTATAATTGCTTAAAAAGTATGTAAGGATTTGGTTTTTATTGACTTGGAGGAATTTTATGCATTTGGTAATAAAACCGTCTGCTAATGAGTTTCCTCCTTGAACTGCTTGCTTCAGATCATTTCTTTGTTTAAAAGACAAGACTTTTGCCTTGGCATGGCTAAAGCTACTAATCACTAATCAAAAAGATCTTGTTCAACATTGTCTAATATCTTTCTGGAGTGTGTCATACGATCTCTTTAGCAAGCTGTAAATGGTACATTTTGTTTGTTTTATTGTTTTTGTTTTTGAAGAGCAACTACAATTATCTTTGCAACCCCTATGCATTGTTACCCATTATTATTCTGATTGTGAAGAACATGAAAATGAACATGAGCCAATATGAGAAAGGCCTTCAGTTGCTTAGAGGTTTCTTTGGTGACTTCATATATTACATGACTTTCTCGAGATCTCATATTGATTGAATTACGATGCAAAGTTGGAGTTGGGCCATCTTAGATTTCCTACACCCTACACAGTCTGCTTTTTAACAACACTTTTTACAACTTACTTTTTTTTGTCACAAAGCAGCTGTACGAAATCCGGGTCCAAACCTCAAATATTCAAACAGGAAAACATTAGCAAGGAAAAAATCCTTTGAGCTAGGAAGAAATCTTGAGAAGATATACAATTTTTGCTTGCAGTAGTTGTGATACAAAAGTATCAGACCAAGATAATGGTATTTAAGTTGGTTACAAGTAAAAGTGTTTAAAGTAATAAGAGTCCATGCAGGTTATTGTAGTCTAATCTAGCAGTTGGTTCTTGAAAGTGGATTGTGATGAAGGGGTGGGCCATTATATCGATATTTAAAATTATATATTTAATATGATGTGAAAATGAAAGGACTGTATTAAAAGTATGCATTCCTAAATGGGTTATGCAATATTTATGCCAAACCTTTCAATCTGCATCTTGATAGCAATATCGTTGCTGAGGCAAAATTCTAACAGTGTCACTGTCCAAATACTTATGGCCCTGCCTGTAAACTTCTTCATATATATTCTATCATATTCTTTCCTTTAACAGGGAAAAGAAACTGAAGGCGGAAACTTGAACAAGAAATCATTGAGTGGAAAAAAGAAATACATACTTCAATTCCCTCCATTAAAACTCAATGCAACAGTGCTATAAAATTAGAAGTTATAGATGGCATTTATATATATATATATATATATATATATATATATATATATATATATATATATATATATATATATATATTATTTTATTCTGAATTTTTTTCATCAGAATCAGAAATAATTTATTAATCCCAGAGGAAATTGCATTGCAATTGTACAAATCTTGGCTCATTTATAAACAGAATAATATAAACTATTGATAAAAACTGAAATATGTACTAACATTGAAGACTAACAGAAACATGAAAATTCTTGTAATGTATTAGATGCGCTGCAATCCATGGACGTGGATCTATGGTCTTGAAGCAGCAAATGCTGTTAGACTTCATAATGTCATCAAAAAGTGAAATATTCCAGAAAGCAAAAGGCAGATATCTTCAACTGATGGAAGAAAACACTGGTTTATATGTATAAGTCAAGTTTCTATTTTGTATATATATATACTGTGTGTGTGTGTGTGTGTGTACAGGCTGTATATATTACCATCACAATGTTTACATTTTTTAATTTCAAAGAACTTTGCTTTTTGTGGAGCGGGGACTGCTGGATTCGTTGGAATATTCCCTCCTTGATGAAAACACATTGCCTAACATTGGTGAGTTATTCTCGCAGTGCATGTTCATATGAGAAAGTATGATTTTCACTTACTACATGAAATATCTCGTGTAGCATTGCAGTGCATTATATTTTTTATTGTATTATAGGTGTCGCCAATGAAATCGAGGAATTGAAGAAGTTACTATCTCAAATCTGAAAACTGCACTGAAAATCTATGCCAGAGAACGTGAACTTAAGAGGAAAGGAAGGAAAGAAGCGGAAGCACTTGCAGGGGTTTAATGACTTACAGGCCCAAATAACAGAATACGTGATAATTAGACAGCCAGGTAACACCATAACTATACAACCAGTATACTCACAATGACTGACGGACACGAGGGAATATATATATACACCCACACAAGAATAACATTCACCACAGCTGGGACATGATTACGAACGGGCAGGGATACAATTCAGACACAGCTGGGAATGGACAAGACCAAAACAAAGACACGTGCTAAGAACCACGTGGGAGCTAAACAACAAAACCCCTGCAAGTACTTCCGCTTCTTTCCTTCTAAAGTTACGTGACACTCTAGTGGTGTCTATTTCAGTCACATTCATATATTAAACTGCTTTTGTGTTCAGCTTATTATACTGTGATTTTAATCAGCTACTAATTCTGTTTTAATCAACAATCTGCATGTGTAGAGTTAATTAGATTAATTCATAATTAACAATTAAAGTGCATCAATTTTGCTTAATTTGACTTTTTATTTATTTGCTTGTTTATCTCTGTATAATCTTTGTATCCAATCTTTGGAAGTAATACAGCTTTAGGTCTGCCATGTCTTTGTGTGTTGTCTTACCATATTTAAAGTAAAATTAGATGTTTTATGACTAATATAAAATGTTGTAATTTGGGGCTGCAAACAGAAATGTGAAAGAACATATTAGAGTATAATATTGTTTATGTTGGCTAAAAGTAGTAGCTGATAGGATAGGATTAAAGTAATCTAAAAAGTAGTTGCATCCAGATGGAGGTGTTGAATTGTAATGTAATTCAGAAGGGAGTTTATCAGGAACAATACATGATTAAAATATTAGTCTAATATGGGCAATATTTATTGGATATAAATGCAACATTATCAAGAACTATCATAAATTTAGACATCACTAAATCAGATTCATCTGTTAGCAAAACACTCAGAGAACAGCAGAGTCGCCATTTGTCCTAGAAATCACCACATGACTTTCTGATTTACTCTGATTATTTCACAGATCTGTACTGTTATTATAAGAACTATTAATATTTTGTAATCTCACCTTAATATTGTTATTCACAGTCAAATTCAGCAACAGTTGTCTTCCTCAGTACAAACTTGATGGCTGGTGGTGCTGCTTTTCCTTTACTAATGTGAATATGAATATCTAATACCCTTACAAAATACCAGCTCAGTATTTGTTTTTTTACTTGTAACCTTTAAATTTGGATTGGATTATTTTTTTTATTTTACCTTCTGAATCCAGCTGTGCAAATGATCAGATTTTAGAAATGCTATCCATGATACACACAAGACCATACATACAGAATTACAAAACAATTATTGCGCCGCTGGTCTGTGTCTTTAAGCACTGATGGCACATTCACAATATACGCAGAAAAGTTATGTTAGCTCTTTAATAACATTTAAATATCATATTGTTATGAGCAAAGGAAGGGAGTGTCAGGACAAGCCTATTACGGTGGAAACATATTTGCACCTGTCTACAAATCAGTTTTTGCAAGGAAAAAGCTACCAGTATAGACCAGTCTTAACAGTCTGCAGACAAGCACAGTCAATATTTAAAAGCAAATATTGACAGTTATCAATTAACAATTATCTGTACTTATGGATCATTGCAATTACTGCACAATAATATTGACAGATTTCTTTGAAGTAAATTGTGAACTGAAAACCCACTGATAATAGAACTCAAAAAGAGTTGCAAAAATGTGAGATTTTCATGGTATGATAAACCATCTCAGAAAGTTTATGGTTTTTATCACAGTCTACAGTATCAGATCATTTTGTGGTTCCACAGTCTATTGAAAATCACAATTCTTATTATTATTGATATACTGTGGCTTAATCTGATTCTTTTCCCGTGTAATTTGTTTTGTTTGATTTTTAAACTTTGAAAATAATAAGAATTTTTATTAGAATTCTCTGTTTTGCCTGCATTTTTGAACTTATTATAAATATGTTAGCTATAAATATTGACATTGAAAAAGTAGAGATTTATATCCTTACTATGAAACCATATGGGTAATAAACATTCTAAATGTAAGCCTGGCACCGCTCAAAGGGTACTGCACATCTGTGATTGTGCCATGTGGTAAATAGATTGAGATGGCTAGGAGGTCTTCAAAAGAACTGGACAGGATGATGCTCAGGTCTTCTCAAACGCTAATGTCTGAGGTGTTCAGTGCCTTCGTAGAAACACTAGAAGGCAACAGTCTCTGTACAAAGATTTAACAACATCTTTGATGATAGGCAGTTTATAACCCCTGTACAGAGTCTGTCGTAGCAACACTGGCCTTAACAAGTCTGCTTAACAGTCCTCCTCTTCTGACACACATCAAAATGTCACTATTGGTTAATCACTTTTTATTACTTTCTATTTAAAGATGCATTGCCCCTATCTCAATTCTAAACACTAGTAAAAGTTCTTCAGGTCATTTTAATCCCAGTGAAAAGCTGGTTTCATGTCTTTAATAAGTATGTATTTTTTTTTTCTAATATCTAAAAATTACAAAATAAATATAGCTTCCAAAAACAGCTTGAGCAGAAATGCAAAAACGAAGTTCTCCTAGGAAACTTTGTTACGATATAAAACGAAAACACACTTCACAGCCATTGCAGTGCATTGAAATATGGAATTCAACCACTGCCATAAACTATACATATGTGGTAGTGAAACACACACACACACACACACACACACACACACACACACACACACACACACACACACACACACATACATATGAAGAAGGACAGTGAGTACATACATCCAAAGACGTGAGCATCCCACCTCAGTCCCTGATGAGCAACTCTGGCTTAATTGCCTTGCTCAGAGACACTTCAGCCATGAAAGCTGAGGGATGAGACAACACTGTTCTTTCACATCTCCCACTCCCACTTACCTTCTAGGCCCAAGCCTACTTCTCAAACCTTTAGGCCATGACTGCCCTGAATGTTGTCCTCCTAGAACTGCAGTCAAACGTGGTACTGAAAAAGTGGTTACTTCTCCCAGCTTCTATCAGCAGAAGTCTTGTTGGTCTAAAACAAAGTGCTTAAGCTCCAAAGTTATATGGTTGAGCAGCAGCATCACAGTCCAGAACTAAATTTTAAACACTTAATTTCTGACAAATCAAGTAAACGTTTACATTTAAAAATTCATAGAAAAATACAAATGCTTTGAAAAATATATTTTTTCATGTGTATCTAAGCAAATTAGGCTAGTTGCTACTCACTTAACATATGAGCTGTCTCTCATTTTACTTTCCCCTGTCTATAAAAGCCTGTCAATCATGCCAGGCATCTTCATTAGGGAGCCTTTACTGGCAAATCTCCCAGCTCCCATTTCCACCAGTCACAAAATGCCGGTTATGGCATGACATTGATCCAGCCATCCATATGCAGCTCTGCCAGAGGATTTAGTTAGGAAAAAGGACTTGAACTTTTGTCCTTGACTGTGAAAATACTTTGCAAGCCTATGGGCCACAGCCCTCAGAAGCCTCTGAAGTGGCTTACTGTTTTAGAGCTATGCTTTGCTCTGTCACTACACCCAGCTATATTTGCAAAGAAGGGGACTTTCTCTTAATCATTCACATTTAGTTCCCAATTCAAAGGTTTATCCATTAGAACAACTAATTTGATGGCATGTTTAGCTTGACATACTTTTATTTGCCAAAAATCTGAAAAGTATTTGTAGGAGACAGTCACGCACAGTCACAGTTTCTTTTTTTAGGACATCATAGGCTCCTCAAATCCGTCTTCATTTGAGATGTAAAAATGAAGAGAATTTATATATTGGTATGAATTTGACCATGTTTTGAACAAAAGTTATAATCGAGACTAATTTTAGCTGTTTTTCTGAACTGAATTTCTCACTGACAATTCATGACACAATCAGACAGGGTTAGATAGTGTAAGTCTAGTTTGTTATGATATGTGTAACCTGTCTGTAGGTTACTCTGATCCTGAGATATGATGGCTGGAAAATTGCTTGTTACTGCTTGCAAAGTGTGGATCTCGGGTTCTAGGATCTAATTTAAATCTTTGTAGTTCAACTTCCTTACCTGCAGTGCCTCAGAAAATGGACTCGTGAGTGTGTCGTGAGCTGATTCATGGAAGGACAGCTAAATTACAGTTACAGTAAAGTTACATTTTGTGACTGCGGTCGGGTTGGAGCAAAGACATGGGTTTCAAGGTTTGAGATTTTTTGGCTAATTGTGGCTAAACTGAAAATGAAGCCACAGGTGTAAATGATGCAGGCTGATAAAAAAAAAAAAAAAAAAAAAAAAAAAATATATATATATATATATATATATATATATATATATATATATATATATATAGTTCTTTACTTCCTTTTAAAAATAGATGTCCGGTACTTTTAGAGTGCAAATAAATAGAGCAGGGATATCAGGATTTATGGATATGGGTCTATACCTTTATGTGGTCAATCTGGGGGGAAAATCCCTGTTCAATTTTGTTGAGTAGAAACTGAAGTAAAAGTAAAAGAGAGAGCTCAAGGTTCAGGCAATGCTTCCTCAACATCATGTAATCATACCTGCTTGATCTTCTTCAGCATCTTATCTATGCACCTTTGTCTGTATTATTAAACTCAGATTTTTAAACCAAGATTTGCAAGAATTTTCGACAATAATAAACCAGCTCACATTTTTGGTTGAAAATAGTCCCACCTAATGGCCTTTTACAGAAGAGTCCTCTTACAGAAATGTCCACCTACAGGTTGAGAAATATAAAGTTGCATCAGGATCAACTTGACTTTTTCAATGACATTAACTCACTAAACAACCAGATGTTCCCTACTGACCTTCTCAGCACATGGCTTTGTTGTGTTTACTGTCTTTGCCAAGCCTTCATATTAGTGTTCCCACCCATGTCTCCTTCATAGCCCTGCCCTGTCTTTATCTTTCCCAGGTGTGCCTTGTCTGCATATATGTAATCCACGTGTTTCAGTGTTTCTCTGTCTGTTGTTGTGTGTGTTTTATGTACCTTCATATTTGGACCAATTGTTCATCATTCCATCATTCTTTTGTTTTGTGTTTAGGTTGGTTTGTTAATAAAATTCTTTAAACGTATGTCCACCTCCTGCTCCACAATGTGACACATATCATTACACATCATGTTTACCTAAAATGAGTTATCTAAGTCAAAAATGGAAATAAAGCAAATGAACGAAAAAGGGTTTGGACTTGCCCACAATGTCCCCACCACATGAATCCTCTGTTCCCTGGTAAAACCAAATGTTATTTGAATAGCAAAATAAAAATTAAAAAAGCACTTAACTGTGCTGATCTATTCAGTGACAAATAGTCCATAAAAATTGAGTATAAAAAATTGTATCCACCCATTTATTTTAGTGTATGAGCTACTAAAGGTACTTGAAGGCAAGGGAATTTTAGTGGCCGACTCTACATATGTTAGCATGATTAGATTGGTGAGAGAAAAACTGTGAGAGTGTTTGGGGGGGTGGGGCAGAACAGCTGTGTGGGGGGGAGTGGATCTCACAGCTGTGAAGAAGTGTTCTGTTCTATTTGAACACAACTTGCCCTCCTACAGCTGGACCTCCCCTCCAGGGACCACATGACAAGTCAACAAGTCGTTTCGGAATTTCACAGTAACCTCATTGGCTGTGTTTTGTGGGGAGTTCAGAGTGAGTTGATTTTTTTACAATATTATTATCAATATTAAGTGTAGTAAGAACAAGAAATTACAAACTGATAATATACTGTAATAATCGTCATAATTATCATCTGACATCAAGGCAATGCAGAAGATTTTCTGTAAAATGATCCATGGCAGATTAATTGTCCAGCACATCCAATTGTAATACACGACAGTTCCAGTACAAGGCAATGCAAGTAAAAGATCCATTTCCATGGTGCATAGGGATTAGCATGTGAACTCTAACCAGTCTGAACTCTCACAACCCTCTACACAGCATGATGGGATGCCTTGTGTGTTATGACACATTCATCATAGTTTAAAATGTTTGCAACTTGTGCCTTTGTAGCCCTTCTTTTTGTTCAGTCCAGAGGGGATAACCTTTGTTGCTTTTTTGAATCATTGAGCTTTATACACCCCACGGGTTCATCTCACCTTAGACCACTCTTAGTAGTTACTCACCACAGCTGATCAGGAGCCCCCCAGATGCTCTGATCCAGTCAACGAGCCCAGTTCTCTCTTCCACATTCAACAGGTTTACTACAAGAAGCAACTGTTCTTTTACCATGTAACAAACTTCCCAGTTGTTACAAGATCATTTTCGCGGTTCCCTTCATCTTTAATGTTCTGGGTCATATAGATAGTAGCTTACAGGGCTTCTGTTGCTAAGCATACAATATAATATATTTGGCCAATTCTCATGCAAAAATTAATGTTCCGTAACATTAATTAAATTAACAGAATGATTTATGCCATGGAATATCTACATAAGCCAGATCAGTTTTGGAAACATGAGCTTTTTAGGTGGACTCCAAAATCACCATCACATTTAGAGACAAAAAGGATAAATTTTTGATGAAAGAACACCTTGCCAACTGTGAAGCATGGGTGATCTAGCAACATTTTTGGTTGTGTTGCTGCCCTTGGTCATTGGTAATATTGCATGGGAGGAAGGATTGTGAAAAGGCTTAAACTGAAAACAGAATGGGTTCTAGAACCCAATGAGAATCCAAAATATGAAGAGAGTTTAGGACTTGGTCACAGTCCCATGACCTAAACCTGATGAAAAAATTGTAGATAGATCTTAAACTTTAACTCAGTAATAAAGGCTATCTAAAATGAATAATGGGGGAAATCCAATAAGGGAGAGACTTTGACATGCCAGGAAAACTAAGCTCTGTCAAGAGAGGTGTTGTCAAATCTTGACTCTGATGATTTAATTAAAATTGTAATGTAATTAATTTTGTACAAGGCACGGCTTTATTTCAAAACATGCTAGACTATGTAAATAAGCAGGAATTATGCTTGGAATGTGAAACATTTCCTTTGGAGAGGATATGTGTCTTAAGTTTTGCTTGTATGATTAAACCACAGGCCTTAGTAACCACTAGGTGTCATCCTTTTTCACATTTTTAAGCTTTTTTATTGTGGAGCTGATTTAAATTTTATGCAAATATGCACGGCAAACAGACATGCAATAAAACACAGTGGCAGCAGGAAGCCACTGATAACAAATTTGTGCAACAGTGTAACATAATCTGCATTTGTGTGTCTGCAAGATGTGCCCAAAAGACCACCTGAAAATAACTGGTCTTACCTCTCCGGAGGCCAAGCCCACCTGTGCTTTGTTTTCCAAACAGAGAAGGTCAAGGCCTTGGTTACTGACCCTATTAGCTGAACAGCAGCTGTTCTAGTCCCCATAGCTATTCCATTCAAATGATGTTCTAGCATAATTTGAAAGAACACACACACACACACACACACATACACACGCACACACACACACTTATATATATATATATATATATATATATATATATAGTTCAGTAGAAAATACAAAATCTACTTTTTTTATGTAATATTAGCTTGGTAGCTATTAGACATTTCATTTATCAACATGCTTTTCAAAGAAGCCTGTTTAATCAGGGGAAAGGGAAAAGGTCTTGTTGATTCCCAATTTATTACGTGGCATTCGTTTTTGCTCACTGTGCAAAGTACATATCATAGCTCCATCACCTACAGCTATTTTCTTCATTGCTTCAGACGAGTATTCATTTCACACTTGGCTTTGGAGGCTGCCTTTACCCATAACCCGAATAAAAACAGGGATAATCAAAAAGCAAATATTGATGTCTGGAGAGCATGCATTCCTGCTTCGACAAATCAGCTTTTGCAAATAAGCCTCGTCGGCCTGGTCTCGGAGATCCATTCGGCAAGGTAAACAAGTGGATCAGATCTCTGCCTTGGGCCACATAGTTTAGATTAACGCCAGGTCTGGTTCAGGTTGGTTTCAGACACATTAGTACAGCTTTCATATCAGGTGCCTCTAACAGAGACTCTAAGTTTAGTTATATTTCAGCTACATCTAGTTAAAGGAAATTTGCTTTCCGAACCAAATGTCTGAAGAGTTTATTGCAACTAAAAGCAACATTGTTTCCAATACACAGCCTGGTGTCTGAGACAATATTTTAATATACAGTTGAGATCATAACTACATATAACATTACATGCATTCATCATGTACAATGAATGTTATGGCAATATTGGGGTTCCAATGGTTTCTTTGAACTGTTCTTTTCTTGGGAACAATGAGTGATATCATATATCTTTAACAGGAAACAACAGAAAACATTTGGTGCACAGGTTTTTCTTTTTGAGGGTCCTCTAAAATCAATGTGCCCAACACTGATACTGGAACACACATTGCTATGCCATTGCCATGATGGAATGGATCACTGCTGTGCTGAGCATGGTCCTCCCCCTCCTTTCCATTAATTAATGGGTCAAAGTGTGGTCAACTGATGGGCTATATTCAGTAATTAGGGGCATTGCCTGGCTTCTGAACGTTTCCAGTGTTCTAACCCCACACTGTGATGTGAAATCAAAGTGAACACAGAACTCATTCACACACAGTGATACACACAAACACACTAGTAAATTCACACACCAGGGGGCAGTGAGCACACGTGCCCGGAGTGATGGGCAGCCCTACTTTCACCCGGGGAGCAGCTGGGGAGTTCAGTGCCTTGCTTGCTCAAGGGCACATCAGTCGTATCTGTGCCAGTTCAGGGATTTGAACTAGAGACCTTTCAGTCACAAGGCTGCTTCCCCAACCACCAGACCTAATTTTGTCTGGTGTTTTTGTACATTGACATATTTTATTCACCAAAAAATCCTAAAAGTATTTATGTGAGACTGAGACTGAGGGTAAGTAGATAGGGCAAGTATTGTATTTTTTGTGATATATGTATCATGTCTGTAGGTTACACTGATCCTGAATTATATGGCCCAGAATTTCCCCATAAAGTGCAGATCTCGAGTTCTAAGTGTTAAAAGCAAAATTTGGAAAGAAAACATTCCTTAAATGAACAAATATCTTAGATGGCGCAGTTTAACCACATACTAATAATGAAGTCAAGCTCTTTGTGGCAGGCTCATACGGCATGGCAGCCTGGCCTCTGTGTGAGCTTCCAAGGCCGTGCGTAATCCTTGTCTTGTAAAAAACTGCTTCACTCTGAATGCCATGTGACCCTCAGAGTGACTTAATCCTATTTTTGACAACACACACACTCTACCCCTCTCACACATACACATTCACTGTGTGGGTTTTGTTATACAATACTGAAGGGCCATGCTCCACTCTCTCACAGCTCACAGAGCTGAAAGAGCATGTGAAGCGGGTGGCATCAAGTGTGTATGTGTACACACAGGGGGGGCGTCTGGTAATGTGTTGTCAAAGAGAGGATTAAAACACCCCCTAGGCCAACTGCCAAGAACAAAACCCGTTCTTTTGAGTTCTTGTAATACAGCGCTCATGTCAGCCTCCCTTGTTAGTTAAAAGTGATATTTTGGCCAAAAAATCTAATTTACACCATTTTCCCTGAACCCCAAATCTTTTCAAATAGACGAGTGATAAACCCTTGCAAGATAAAGGAGCAAACTTTAGATACTGAACATGCCTTTTATGATGTCTGACTACATTTCTGATACAGGGAAAATGGTAAATTTGATATCATGGGAGTTTGCTCAACAAGTCCACATTTGTTTTGTGGACCTGGCAATTACAAATGTTACAAATGTTTCCCTCGGGGCATCCTGGGGGGGGTGCTCCGGGAGTACAGGGTACTGGAATCACTGCTACGAGTTATCCAGTCCCTGTATAAATGGAGCAGGAGCTTGATTCACTAGCAAGTAGCAAGTCACGCAACAGTGGGACTTTTGTCATGACCTTTTTGGATGACCTTTGTCACCAATTTCTCAGCATAGTCAAATAATGGAAGGTGTCCGATTAGGTGGGCTCAGGAATATGAGTTTGAGGACCTTGGAATTTTGTTCATGAGTGAGGGAAAGATGGAGCAGGAGTTTGACAGGCAGATTTGTGCAGTGTCTGCATGCTGGTCTGCCGTGGTGAAGAGGGAGCTGAGCCAAAAGGCAAGACTCTCAATTTACTGGTCAACCTATGTTCCGACTCTCACCTATGGCCACGAGCTTTGGGTAGTGACCGTGAAAATGAGATTCCGAGTACAAGAAGTTGAGATGAGTTTTCTCTGCAGGGTTGCTGGACTGTCCCTTAGGGTGAGGAGTTCAGTCGTCTGGGAGGGGCTCAGAGTAGAGCCGCTGTTCCTCCATATCGAAAGAAGCCAGCTGAGGTGGTTAGGCATCTGGTTCGGATGCCTCCTGGTCGCCTCCCTTGTGAGGTGTTCCGGGCATGTCTGAATGGGAGGAGGCCCTGGGGAAGACCCAGGAAAAGCTGGGGAGTTTATATCTCTTGGCTGGCCTCTGAATGCCTTGGAATCCCCCAAAAAGAGCTAAAAGAGGTGGCTGGGGAGAAGAAGGTCTGGGTCTCTTTGCTTAGGCTGCTGGCCCCACGACCCAGACCCAGATCATGGATGGATGGATGGATATTCCAAATCCTTATATTGTTCATAAGAACTAATAATGAATAGAGAAAAAAACCCAGTTTAGATTCTCTGAAGAGTTAAGCACTGCTATGGCACATCAGCCAGAGATCTGTGTTTATTCTTTTTGTTCAATCGGTGAAGCTCTGGTTTTCTTGAAAATCAACTGTAAGGCAATTTTCCACTAGATCAGAACTTTTTTGGAATTTTATTTATAATAATTTCAATAAATAAATAATTTAATGCTTATTTTCTTTCGACTCTGTAATGACCTCAATTCCCACGATTCATTGAAAAAAAACTAATACAGAATAAAATTTACTCCCATTTATTTATTTTAGATTCATTTAGATTCAGAATTCCCAATATGGGCATGACACAAATTGGAGAGTAAATCACTATATACCAGAGGTCTATGTGTAACATTTATGTTATATTTTACATTTTAAGTAAATTTAACTAAATTGTGTTCATTTTTTTCATGTTAAACTTTCTTTTAAAATGCAGTTAGATGAGGGGCTCATTCCCGTCCACTCTGGTGACATTGCACCATTGCATGCACCATACATTTCCAGGTTCTGTGACTCCACAAAGACAGCCAACAACATTAACAATGACTGAAGACATTTGCAAAACCAAGTTAACTGAAATGCAACCTACATTCTTTACCCTTTTCTGCATACCTTGCAATTGACAGATGGCTAAAGCGTTGATGCAATGGCAGAAGAATTCAAGGGAGGGTGTTAAAAGTAGTGAAGTATGGAACTCTGGCAGTGACCTTGGACTCCCGCGTCCTCCCTTCTGATAAATACGTCTTAGAATCGTTGGATTTTTTTTTTCAGGCCAGCAGCTGTCTGGCAACGTGTGGTATGAGAAGGGAGGATTGAGCAGGGAGCTCCATTTTTAGTGACAACTGCACATGCTGAGAGGACTGGCTTACGGGTGGTGACTGTGCCAAGAAATGCAAAATCTTGTCCCTCTCTTACACCTTCTATGCACTTCTAAGCACAGCTAAGACTCATACTCAGAAGTAAATTTTTTCTATCAAGCACTTCTGACAATCTAAGCCTACTGCCTTGCTCGCCAAAGCTTCTCTTCTGGCAGCTATTGCTTTCACTGAGATGTAGAGCTGGATGCAGGGGAAAATATCATCTCTGTGAAATATGAATTTTTCAGCTGGTTCAGATTGCTTCTATCTGGAACAATTCCAAAGGGTTCCTCTTGTCCCCTGCCTGGATGAGGTCAGCAGACAGCAGGCAACACATGTGCTGCCCCACATGAGTTCCAAATGCAGCAAACCATAGCTATGGTATGAAGACCAAGTAGAGAAAAGACTAAGAGATGGAGGAAAGAGACATCATACATACATCTCATACATACATTAACAAAACCTGAACAGGTGTTGAATGTAGAATGTTAATAATCTCTGTTATTCTTAATTGAACATGATTAAAGACAGTAGATGATCAAAATGACAACACACAATATCCACAAACAAACACATAACACATAATAATAATATAATAATAATAATAATAGCAAAAAGATATGCCCCACACAGATACACACACCCACATAATGTTATATTACTTAGATTGGGGGCAAAAAATGGAGTAGTTATTTTTTTTAACAGCTTTCTGGAGATTTCTGGGTAACGTGAGCAAGGTGGATGCTTTTGGAGCGCTGTCATCAGAAGAAATGTCTATTTCTTCACAAGGTCGGAACTACTGCAATATGATTGTTTATTGCAGTGTCTAAAGCAGTGTTAAGCTCTCATGTAGCAAACTTTACCCCATTGACTCTTAAAAAAACTGTGTAATTATGAGGATCCAGGGACTTTCAAAGGGAAATGTTTTCAAATGGCGAATGTTTTTGTTGTGATTCCCATAGAGAAAAACTGCTATTCCTAATATGATGCCAGTGACAGAATGATGACACAACTTCAGTGGTCTAGTGTTACTGTAATTGACCTCAATGAATGAACAGGTCTGGAATCTGTTTATTTTCAGAAGTGGGATAATTTTATTATCTTGGCTTACATGAGGTGGTGTTTTTAATACAACATATGTGCAATTCTTCTCCATTTTCTGCAATTAATTTGTGCATATTATTTATTATTATTATTATTATTATTATTATTATTATTATTATTATTTATAATGTTGTAGATAGTTTACTGTTCATACTATACTTATATACTGTCTTATCTTATCTTATTTTATCTTATCTTATCTTATCTTATCTTATCTTATCTTATCTTATCTTATCTTATCTTGTCTTATCTTATCTTATCTTATCTGATAAAACCACATGAATCCAGATCCATTACACATTACCAGGTTCTCCACAAAAATAATTGATCTCTGTTTGAGCAGAGCTGCAGTTCAGATTAATACATCTTCAGGTCCTTCGATATCACATGGTCAAAGGAATGTTTCCGTCAGGTCATTTCCCACTCCAAATAGCCTGAACTAAATGTCTGAGTAAATACATGAATCTGGTGAGATGCACAAGCACACTCCCACCCCCCCCACATAACATGTCTCTCTGCTTTATTGGCCAGCTGGCCAGACAGATTGCTGAGAATACCCATGTGTCTCCTGGAATGCTGTAGTGTGGTTAGCTGTGTCTGCTTTAGCTTACTCAGCAACCTGTGTTTATCTGAGTGTGTATGTGTGTGTGTGTGTCTGTCTGTTTCTCTCTTGATCAAACAATTCCATCAGACTATCACTGAATCCTACTTCCCGTGGTAAGAGACAACAATCACACATACTGGCTTTAGATTCCAGGCTTATCTCTGAGACAAACATAGGGGCAATCAAAACTCCCCTCACACAACAGGCCAACTTTCTGGTGGGATCTCTGAGTGACCCTGTGTCACTAAAAACAGCCTCAAAGCATGTATTAAAGGACCATCTTACAGGACAGAATGACCTGGAAGTAAGATCATCTATACAATGTTAATGTGCCCAAGAGGTACTTTGGCATAATGGAATAATTAGATTTCATTACTTGGAAAGCACATACTATGAACCTCAAACAGTGCTTCATTGCAAAGATAATATGGAATAAGTAATTACCGTATTTTCCAGATTATAAGGCGCTACTTTTTTATATTCCGGTGTGGTTTATAGTCTGGAAAATACGGTAAGTTTATTTTTTGTATAGTAATTTTGATGCACAATGGCAATTCAAAGTGTTTTACAGAAGAAAAAAAAACAATATAAAAATACACTGATGCCAATAAAAATTAAAAAGAAAAAAATGCATGTTTCATTCTGAGGCAAAATGCCAGCGAGTTGAGTGGGAGTCTATCTGGGGATTTTTCATCAGTCATACTTATGACAAGTCATACTTACTTATTAAACAATAAAAATAAATCAATAATATTGTGAATTCTGCATTTTGTGGCATCTCTAAATTACTTACCTTCCTTACCTACCTAAATTATATGCCTACCGACACACCAGCATGCATACTACCATTTGCTATGACTTTTTGTTACTAGCATGCCTCCAACTAGGAGTTGGCTTTAGAGTTTCTCTCTAGCAAATATGACACTTTGGTTCATGTCTGAACAGCAACAACCATATATGTTAATTGATTCCGACTGGCCGACCCAAACAGACTTCTGCAGCTCGTGACTTCTCAAAATTGCCTTCCTGGCATCCTTTATTGTGACCAACAGTGTGGGTACAATATGCAGACCACCTCACACAGACCACCACCCCCCAACACACACACACACACACACACACACACACACACACACACACACACACACACACACACACACACACACACACACACACTTTGTGAATCTGTCTTGTCTTTAAGATGTCCCCTAGATGGTGCAAAAAATGCATTCTGCACACTGATGCACACAATTTTAATATATGGTTAATATAATCAAGTGGCAAAACACACACTTTGTCAAGAAGACACTGAGATGAGTGTCCAAAACCTGGTGGTGTTGAAGCCCTTACTGTAGTCCTAAACTGGCAGTTTGACTTTCTGAAAACAGTAACAGCTGATTGTCTGTGCGCTTATGTGTATAGGCAGGGTAATGACAGGGAAATAAGCAAGACATGGCCTCCTGTGCTCTTAATCCAGCCCAGGGTTTCCTGCTGACAGATGGGTTAACAAGAAAATGCAGGCCCAGGGCAGTGGCGCCAACCCATTTTATGGCCCGCTGGGTGCACTCATAAGCTTCCCTGGGCTTTCCGGGGAGCAGTGTTGGAGTTACAGGAGCGTGGCTACCAGACCAAACTACTTCGCCAGTCTGGGGTGGGTGGTGAGTGCAAGCTTGTGGGACCCTCACACATGCTCACTTTTCATTAACACTTGTGGAGCATTCCCTTGCATTGAGCGCTACACTATATGTCCAAATGTTGAGGACACCCCTTCTAATGAATACATTCAGCTACATGAATTCACACCCATTGCTGACACAGATGTGCAAATGCACACTCACAGCTTATCTAGTCCATGTAGAGAAGTACTGCAAATACAATAGTGCTCTCTGGGGTAGATAAACGGAGAGAACTTATTAGCACCATACCTAAAGCTAGCTATGGGCTAAAGGTGTTCATATCTCTTATTATTTCAGCATTGAATTTTAGAAAATATGTATTATTTAAATATGTACAGTAATATTTAAACACATTTAAGCTTACCTTTAAGTTTACCTGTCTCAGGAACTGTGTCCTTGCATGCTATGTTTTTGCTGAAACAAGTTACAGGGTTAAAAGTAACAGCATCCATGTTAATGAATGAGGACATTAGGAATGAATTCTATCAATTAATTATATCTGACAATAGCAGAATATTGCATAGGTTTGATTTTTCACCCGAGCTCATGTTGAATGAAGATACATATAAAATGCCCTTGTTTGCGAGTATTTGACCTCGAATCTGAATGTCTGCTTCCTGTCCATCCTCCACTGTCACTCACAACAGCCCTTAGTAATATAGCCCTGGTATCGTGTTCATTTGTGGAGCATACCAGCACCATCCCACAACACACAGGCACACACACACACACACACACACACACACACACACACACACACACGCACTCACACACACACACACACACACACACACACAGACTTCATATCATCACATGTCTAATAATCACCTTGGGTAAAGAAAATAGCCAACACTATTTCTGGACTGCAGGGACGAGGCTATTGTTTGTGAAAGCTGGCACGCAGTAAAAGAGACCTCACTGCTTTCCAGAACAGAGTGCAGAGTGATGTTTCTCCACAGATCAAACTGGCGATGGATACCTCACCTGTTGCACAGTCAGCTCCACAGATATTGAATGTATGTTATTGTGAGCTGCTACAATTGGGCCACAGAAAGTTGAATAAATAAAGATAGGCTAAGCTGAAGGTGGCATGCACAGTGTTTTATACTGTCTGTTGGGCTAAGGACTCTATGTACTACGTTTTCTAACAGCAGGTTTTGAATATTTGTTAGTACTGTTTTATGAGCTGATATTACTCATGTTTAGAGGCCTACAGTCCATCTGTTTCGCTGCAAACTTCGTTATCCTCCTTTCACCCTGATCATCAATGGTCAGGGCCATCACAGAGCAGTTATTATATGTTAGTATGTGATGTGCTGGGCTGTTAAGGGGTTGTTAGATGGATAGAATATGTCTGGTTTGTGGACTGTTCTCAGTCCAGCAGTGACACTGAAGGGCAACACTCCAGCAGCACGGTTGTATCTGTTCCACTCGTATCAGCACAATACACACACAATTGTACTACATTCCAAAAATGTTGTCACTGCTAGTGTAACAGTCTCTACCGTCCACTGGATTTTGCAGCATTGCTGTGAGGATAGCATTCAATGATGAGCATTATTGGGGTCAGGATGTTGTATGATTACCACCCCACCCCACCCCATCCCACCCCACCCCACCCCACCCCACCCCATCCCTCAACTTATCACATTTCACAGACTCATGCCAAAAGTATTGTATGGACCACAATCATTCCAAAGTGCAGTGTTGGGGGGCTTTATAGCCCACTCATTTGCACATCTGTGTCAGCCATTGGTGCAACTTAAAATAAATGAATGTATTCTTTTGAAGTGTGTCCACAAACATTTGGACATGCTGTGTGTTTATGCTATGTGAAAAAGTAATGTGTCACAAATCCAGTTAGATTTGGAGTTCTGCTGAGTTTTATAACACAAATTACAGGTTGAATATTTTTTTATACAACAGTCAAAATTAATTTGTGTATTCATGGTCCCAGACAGCAATATGCCCACATGTACACACAGTTGAAGATGGATATTGTAGTAATATTCAGTGCTATGTTTGAGGTTTCAATTCATTTCTTTGTTCAGACACTTAAAGTTGGTTAAAAACACTCCACATTTGTACTGCAATCAAAAAGCAGTCAGAGAGCAGTAATGTGCAGTAATAATGTTATTTCCAGGATATATTTGCACAGTAAAGCACTCCTGCCAGTAGCATGGCCCCTGACCTTTCAAGGCATGCTGCAGTGTTTTTATTTTTGTCAACACTCACATCCATTACACACATAATTGGCTCTCTCAATGTTATCCAGTGGGGTTTTCTTGCCAAAACATTTGTTACTCAGCAACAAAGCTTTGATTCATGATGTTTATGAATTAAAGAAAAAAGAAACAAGTAATAAATAAATATATACCCTTTTAAATGATATATAAACAATCCTTATAATGATGGAGGGTTTTGTGTGACTTTAGGGGCTATGTTGTCAAGGGCAAAAGCCACTGGTAGGGTCTCCCAGGGCAAATTGGTCCTAAGTGACAGGGCAGACAAAGTGTGATCCAATTTCACTTCCATGACCAGAAATAACATGACTCCTTGCATGGAAGAGGGTCACCCTGGAGCCAAGCCAGAGGGTGGGCTCCTTGGCATGCATCTGGCCCACGAATGAAAACCCAGCCAGACTGGGTTCCTTTTCCCATGGGCCCACCACCCATAGTAAAGGTAGCAATGGGTGTCCTGTGTGGATCAGGTAGTGGTCAGTGGTAAGTGGTTTGGCATTTTGATCTTCAGCTACTGAAAATGACTCTTGGGACATGGAATATAAACTCTCTGGCAGGAAAGGACCCTGAACTGGTACATATTGGATTATATTCTATTCTTGAGTTGCCCATGGGGAGAGACATAGAGTAGGAGTGACCTTACTTATAGCTCCTCCGCTCACCACCCTCATTTTCTCCAGCAGACAAGAGTGTTGCTTCCCTGTGCCTTCGGGCTGGGGACTGGGCTCTGACTGTTGCTTGTGTATATCCACTGAATGGCAGTTTGGAGTACTGGAAGCTGGAAGAGATGGCAGGAGAGAGGGAGTTCTGGGCCTCTTTGTTTAGGCTGCTACCCCTGCAACCTAGACCCTGGTTAAGCAGCAGACGATGGACGAAAGACAAAAATAACGAAATAATCTTTATTAGACAGTTCTTGAAGATGACATGTTGGAAGAAGGAAAAATGGGCAAAGGACATAAGGATCTGGGTCACTCTGGCAAGGGGTTGTGATTTTATTCCAAGAAAGGACAACCGATGAACATGGCACCAGGGTCATAGACACATAAGGTTCATTGATGGAGGTTCCACCTCACACCTTCACAGGTCTTGTGGTGACCATGGATGGAATGGTCAAATTTGTTGGCTAAAAGAGAGAGAGAGCTGGCTGAAATCCAAAGTCTTTTTCAGATGCTGGATCTGCCAAAACAATGAATCAGAAAAAGAGTATCAGACAGCACTCATATAATCTTACTGTGTTTATTAGACTTACAGATAAAACACACGTTTCAGCTCTCAGGCCGTACTCCCACAGTGTGTCAACCAGCACCATTAATTATGGATTTGCATATGTCTCAGGTAAACCATATAATCCAAAATAATTGTGTTTAAAGAGTAAACATATGCACTAACAAAATCTGGCAAGTCAAAAAAATAATTGGTCTTAAAATCAACAAAAAAGAAGCAAGTCACAGAGAAGTCATTTGGATTCACTCATGATAAAATTAAAAATATACCAAGCCTCTCTGTATAGGAAGCACTTTTCATGATCCCTGAGATTTGTTATTTCTAACCCCATGAAACATACTGAATTGACATCATGTTCTGCATTATTAAAATGTCTGGCCACCAGAGATTTTTCATCTTTGTTCCTGATTCATATTCACATATCCATCTTTTTAATCTGTGTTTTGTTTTTTTTCCCCACAGCTCAGACCACCAGGACAGACTTACAGGTACACCATAAAAGTCAATAAACTTGTGATTCTTCCAAAACTCTAAATTTGAGTTTTTGGGTGTATATAACATAACAATTGTGTCATCATGTTGTTACAAACAACACAGTTAAAACATTTAAAGTAACTCTCAGAAATCAAGGAACAGCAAGGGACATGCTGCTTAGATAAATCAGCTTGACCTAAAAAAAATCACATAATATACATAATAACACTTTTATAACAAAAACGGGGGGATCGTGAAACATGAGGCCTATTTTTGGATCCCTTTTTATTATATGCCAGTATCTTTTAACTGAGCATTTCAAAAATCTGGACTCTATGTGGAAACAAAGGTTTGAAGAGTGTTTTTCAAGAGTGATGCTGAACAGCTGGTACATGAAGGATTAAAAAGAAGATTCTCACGTTCAATGGTCCGAATTTCACTGTACCCCCTAGATCAGAAGCATTGGCATAATTCTTCTGCTTGTCTATTGAAAGCCTCATCATTATCACATATATGATGTGCTCTTAAAAATGGACTGTTTGGCAGGCTATGCTTTAATGAGATTGGATGAAAACTGCTGTAATGTAAAAAACATTTCTGTCTGTCTCCTTATTATAAATATCAGTGTGTGTATATACACGCCTACCTTTTTGACCAATACTTCGAGGAAGGCTATGGATTCATCATCAGCTGTTAGAGTAAAATTATTAAATGGCAATTGAGCATTGCTTAAACATGCTTAAAGAATGAAGATAAAACATCTGTTCCAGACCAAAGAATATATAATCAATATAACTATATCAAACTTTTGTGCATACAAATTCTTGCTTTAGCCATAAAATTTTTTGAATAGCTGTGAGTCTGTTGTGGCTGCCTACTCAATATTAGGCATCAATGTTAAACTTTAGCCAGGTAATTATGTTAAATACTAATGTTATGGCTGATCATGGTACTATGTTCTTTCAGGGAAGAATTTGTGACCAGCATGGTGAGGGAGGAGATTCTACAGGTTCTTCACTGATAACACATACCCACCTGAAAACCTTACAGCCCCAGGGAACGTAAACTTGTGTTTTATTTCTAAATATGTTAAGCTTAATTTGGGACCACACAAATGTTCCAAGTATGACCAATGAATTACTTTCCAATAATCAATGAATGATCGATTTCACGTTTCCCACCTCTTGGGTGGCAAACTGGCCGTACCTAATCTTGCGTAATGTTTATGTACAATAAATTCTCAGCAAAGACAAGACTGATGTGGTTTGTTATCCACCCACACATCTTTAACTAAACTCCACATTCCCACCATTTCACTCATTCCAAGGCCTAACAAACAGAACCAAATACTACAAATACATGTTTCTCTGCTCGTCTTACCATTTGTTTGCCTTTTCATTTCCCTATCTGTACACTTCTTAATTTGTCCATCAAATTCATTAGTTTGTCTCTCTCTCACACATTTCTGTGATCTACAGCACCACCAGCATATGTATCATTTATTGCTTCACACTTCAATCCCCATTTCGTGCTTAATTCAGCAGTGTTCGGACAGACGGACGAACAGGACGGACAGAAGGATGGGCAGACAGATAGATTTGAAGAAGTATCTCTTTAAAAAGAACTACATTACTGGAAATACTGTTTACTTATGGATCATTACTGTGCAAATTTGAATGGGTGCCAGACACTCTGTGGATGAGAAATGGGATGATTAATCGTGAAATTAATTTGCTCTGTTTGCAGTGTTTCCAAATGACTTTGACTGTCAGGCAATGTTTATAAAGAAGACTAGATTTCTGAAGGCTTAATCAAAAACACTTTTCCAATTCTTCACAATATATGCCAAGGATAACACTCTACAAGCTGACACTCTCCAGTTATTCCCATCAAGTACAAATACTGGTATATTGAGATTCACTGACAAGCAAAATTTTAATATGTGTATATATAACTTATCCCTTTAATTATGTATATTTGTATAGTGCATGGACTTCCTTTGACTTCATTCATCATTTATCCAGGCACACTGCTACCTTTGCTGATATGTCGAATCAGCGGAAGGTCAGTAAGGACCAGTTCAACAAAAGGCTGTGCTGGGAATTGTCTCCAATATAATAACAATATTCGCACGCTGCTGCCAGAGATAGAGAGAGTGCTTACTTCTGAATAAATCGCTGATGTGGTGTGGTGAGATTATGGCCACATGTGCTTGATTTAGCTTAGTCAAACACAAATACTGCTGCCCTCAATGGTCCAGCCCTGCTTTCCCCCTGGCCTCCATTTTTCCCAATTAGTCAGCAGTGTTCCTGCAGTGGGGTGCGGTGGAACCTGGAGACACCACATCCTGTTCGTGCCGGAGACTGTGAGAGCCTGAGTGAGTGCTATCACCATATCACCACTGACTTCCTCCTCCAACCCTCACTAGCTGCATTCCAAGTCCTAGAAACAACAAATGTATCCAATCTACTGATCCTCTACTGTTGTTAGGACAGATAATGGTACACCAACACCAGGATCTCATCAACACATTAACACTTTCAGATCTGTTTTAAAAGGAATTGGCCAACATTAAGTAGAATTATCAGGATTTATTGCTTTTTCCAGGTGCAGAGTTGTTCTGTTTTTGATGTCTCATTCCTAAATTTACAGTCTCAGATGTCATTTAATGTAACGTAAACAGGCACTTAGACCCAATGTGCTTTCACACAGGGGAATTTGTCCTCCATGTGACACACACAAGTGAATTCACACACTAGGGGGGCAGTGAGCAAACATTCCCAGGACAGTGGGCAGCCAGAAGAGCAGATGGGAGTTAAGTGAAGTTCTCTAGGGCACTTCAGTCATGTCCTGCCAGTTAAGGGAATCAAAGCAACCTCCAAATTAGAAGGCAAATTCCCTAACCAGCAGGCCATGTGGTGTGTGTGTTTGAATAAGATGCAAGCAGCAATCATTAAATCAGTAAAATGTGATTTTCATGCTAATTCTGTGCAATTTCATTCCAAATAATTATAATTTTATTCTAATAAGTAAAATGATTCAATAGCAAAAAGAATTCATAATTACTGGTTTTCTAGGCACATCCTTATATGTAAGAGTACATATTAAAACACTCTTTTTGGAGCATGTTATCATATTTAGTGTCACACAGACCTCTAATACGATATTTTAAGGCTGTTATGTTGCTAGTGCTTCTACCAAATATACAGCCCATAATTTCAGTGTTACAGTAGCCATGCAATAAATATAATCTACCAGATACATTTTTCCAGAGTTGCATTATAATAACAGGTGCTGATGAAACTAACATCTACAAAACAAGAGTTAAAAGCATCAATGGCAGGATAATAAGATCTTTGAATGAATGGCAGCTCATCAGCCTGCTAATGTGCTACAGATGGGAAAGTAAGAAAATCTGTTGGTGTCAGCCACTCTCAGACAGCTAGCAGCAGTAAGGACACCACAGCGCTTGGCGATCTCCCCAGCCATGGATTCTTAGGTGTCACTGGCTCTGTTCACACACCATGGAACGTTTTTAACAACTGGCTGGTCAGTCTAGACAGGCGGAGTCCCTACACAAAGGGTGATCTGAATTTTCAAGCGCATGTATTGCTACAATATTCCCTTTCTCCCCATAAACAGGAAAATGGGCAAATGTAACATGTAAACTGTGCAGGTAAAGCATTTCAACTTCTCTTTGGAGAACTTCCAGCCATTGTGTTGAGTGGAGTTAAAGGAATAGCACTACATCCTAGGATATATTTTCAATATATTCAATGATCCATTCACATTTGATGACATCTGGTCTGGTACTGTCCTATTTTGCTTTAATTTTATTTGTTTTCGTATCTATTTTGTTCCTTTTTGCCATGTTGACAGCTTGTGGTTTGAGGCTGATCCATGCTCATAGAAGACTTTTGGCTTGGTTGTGCTTTATAATTGGTCACAGATATCGATGTGTCTCTGAAAAGGTTTTTTTATGCATTTTGAAAAAGTCTACTTTCTATCACTTTGTACATTCTGTAGATGTAATCCATCACTAGCTAGGTTTCCATTAATGTATGTATGCATATACTGACATATTGCATAAAAACATTACTAGGCAATTACTAGTCTTATGCAGAACAGCCAAATTTCACATAAATGCACATTTTCTGCTGCAACAAAATTACAATAATATTTTATTCTGTTCTGTTCGACTTACTGACCCTGGTCGGCATCAATATGTTAGGCCAACATGGAACCTGCAGATAAAACTGGTTCCCATTGAGGCCCATACATAATATGGACATGTTATCTAGGTTACTAATGACATTAGTCTTATAACTTCAGATGCCAAGTTTGTTTTTGCTGAATGAATATATGTGAAGTAATGGTAAAACTGTACATTTGATTTTTTTAAAACATGGCATGAACACATTTTTCAAATATCCAAAAATGTTGAGCAGCTTCAAGCTTATGGTTTTGTTTCTTTTCATGGCTGTATTACACTGTCTATCAGATTTTCAGATGTTCAGAGAACAGCACACTGGTACACTCCAGCTTTTTGTCTGAGCAAAATAGAAACAACCATGGGGAAAACTGTGTGCATTTCACTTTTTGAACACATGAACACATAAAAAAAACAGCATTCAACTCAATTGCAGAGGCAAAGTAATGAAGAAACAGGGGGACCAGTGACCAGTGATTTGCTGTACGTCATGTTAAACATGAGTGGGAGCCTGGTTCTCCTCCAGCTTGTTTTTAAGATGTATGAATCAGCAGCTGCAAAGAGTTCAGGATCTGGGTAAAGTTCCTGGGTTGTGTCCTTACAGCGATAGAAGCAGTGCTAACTCCAACACACTCCACTGAACTGCGGGGGCAGATAAATGAATACATGAACAATGCACACTTCTTCTAGGTGAAACTGTTCCAGATGGAAGAGGAAGAAAGGAAGGTAATGAGGTGCATCATTATTGGAGGCATGGGTTGACCTTCAATCCATGGTTGAAGCATCAGGTCAAAATTAATTTTGTTTTCTAAGAGTTTAGTAACAGTTTTGAATCAGAGCAGTGTTTAGAGTAGGCAACATTACATGTACAGTAGTGCTTGAAAGTTTGTGAAAGTTATATCGGTGGGTTTCCTCCCATGAATTGCTTGGTCAGGACTTTGATTTGGCCATTTCAAAACATTAACCATTCTTTGGTGGAATGACGTATACTTCGAATCATTATCTTGTTTTGCATGACATACATTCTCTTGAGATTCAGCTCACAGACAGATGTCCTTATATTTTCTTTAGAATTTGCTGGTATAATTCAAAATTCATTGATCCTTTAATGATGTCAAACCATTCTTGCACAGATGCAGCAAAACAAGTCAAATCCATGATACTACCACCACCATAACACTTTTCACTTAAACTAAAAAAAACCCTTACTGTCTCATTCATCCAGAAAATACTGTTCCTAACAAACTGCAGAGCAGCTGCTATGCACACCATTGTTGTTTAGTGTTGATGAAGGTGGACTCATCAACATTAATATTAGCCATTGTGAGAAAGTCATTAATTGCTTAGAAGTTACCTTGGGCTCCTTTATGACCTCACAAAATATTACATGCATGATCTTTGTTGATCAACCACTGCTTGGTAGGGTAATGGTCTTGAATTTCCTCTATTTGTACACTATCTGATGGATAGATCAGTGGAGTCCAATGACACCTGAATATGTGGAGTTCAAATACTTTAGAGATAGTTTTGTAACCTTTTCCAGTCTGGTGAGCATCAACAAATCATGTTTTGAGGTCCTCAAAAATCTTCTTTGTTCATGCCATGATATACTTCCACAAACATTTTGTGGTTATAAAATTCAGATCAAGAAGGTGATCAATTATCTGCAGTACTTGGCAAAGAAATTTGTACAATTTGGATACAGTACAGGGGGCATAACATCTCCAGTAAAATGTAAAAAGAAACTGAATTACTGCTTAAAGCAATAGTTTGGTGAAATTAAATGAAATATATATTCAGTCACATTTCAGAAACTTGAATCCCAGACCACAGTATCGACAGTTGTTGCCAGTTAATGGTTTGACCTCATAGTCATACTACAACAGAAGATCAGGGCTAAATGGTTAAAATATTAATAAATATTCAGCAATTGGCTCTCAGAACAGTAATCCAAAGTAATTGAAATCATCTTATATATGCTAAGACTATAAAGTATTAAAATATTAAAGGAGATAAGAAATGGTTTTGTTTAAGAAGCTAAATAATAACATTATACAGTAAGTATTGTGTTGTATGCCTCAACCTCACCAGTTTGAAAGAATCTACACTTTTGTATCCTTTTGTGTTTTCATCGATTATTCCTTTCAGCATTTGTAGGAGGCTATAATGTCCTATTCAAAATAAAGTCTTTAAACCAGTAAATCTCACTATGGAGACTGTACACTCTGATATCACTGTAGTAGACCAGGGAGCATGTTTACAAAAGATATGTATGAGTACTTTTTCATTAAGCCTCTTTAAACACTCAGGGAGATTTTCCAGATAAAGGGATGAAGTTCATTCTTGGACTCCAGAGCATGTAAAATTTAGTCAAGGACTAGGCTTAATCCCTGTCTTGGAAATCATCCCTAAATGTCTGCTTAAATGTATGATAATGCTGTATTGCACACAACATGCTGAGGTCAAAGGGAAGGAGACATCCCATCATAAATGTTGTTTTGGATTGTTTGAATCCTTAGACCTACATATTGTTCATTGCAGGTAAAACTCTGACATCAACTTAGGACTAATTCTAAACACCACCAGACATTAAAACCCTCCATTCATTATTGTCCTGCGAAATGACCATGGAAAATGTAATTACAGTCAACTGCCAAATGACGCCAAGAGAACAAACCTTCACAGGCCTCTTGGCTGCCATTAAACTGACCAGCCTACTCGTTTTGAGACACCTTAATTATCTTTATGAGCTTCCTCATGCGAGCAAGCAAAGCCAGCCGTCTCGCCAAGTCAGCAAAGAAAGCTGTTTGAGACACTGCTTGCATATTTTGCTGACATGTGTGCCTCATAGGTCAGGGTAGGTGATGCCAACCAGCCCTGAATGCTCTGGAGGGAAAGGGTAGTGGGTGCCAAGGGAAGCAACCCACTTACATGGCTAGCGTGAGGGGGTCTAACTAGCAGCATATGGCTCAGCTGGGGGCCCTGCGCTTTACTAGACCTGAGCGTCTCATCTCACTAATAATAGGAGCACTGACATGACCGCCATGGGATGGCTGGTTTACGAGGCCAGTGTTTGGCTGTAAACAAATTTTGATATAAAAACTCAGTAGGCTATCACTAATGCTACTAATGAGGCTGTTTTCTTTCCCATGGGCTGACTGCATTTTAGGAGAGGCATGATACACGTTCGCTGACTTTACCAGAGAATGGACAGCAAACTGTACACTATATATCCAAATGTTATGGTAACGTTAAGGTGCACTCATTGCTAATGCACACACCCAGCTTGGTTAATCTCGAATTATAGGGTGACCCTATTTCTCTTTCACAAAGGAAATCCCTGGGGACACATGGGTGTCCATAGTGGTTAGGACGTTTTGGCTGGGCGATTCAAGCAGGCGTAAATTGTAAGACTGTGGCAAAGTATGTGTGAGAGATTATATATGTAACATATTATATAATAGCTTTAAATTATGCAGCTATGTTAATCAACAGTAATACATAAATATTTATTTATTTACCAAGATAGCTTTAAATAGCCTATATTTAGCCAATGCTGTATAGTCAATATTGCTAAATTATCTGTCAGTTCAAATGGTGTCTTAAATTTAAAGCACCACTGTTTACATACCATGTTTTTTAATTCCAATTTAAAAATAAATGCATGAATAATTTTAAATAAACATTTATTATGTACCAGGATATAGCCTTAAATAGCCTTAATAGTCTATACTCCTAAATTATCTCGTTTCGTTTGAACTTATGTGCCATCAAGAGCATTAACTTTAGAATTAACACACCTCCACATATTCTCTATTTCATTATTGTTGGATGTGGAGTTACAGACACAACATGACTAACCACTTGGCTGTGCATTCACTTTTTTTTGGAGTTGGACAGAGGTTGTAGATGAACAAACTCTATTTAGAGTTTGTTCTTCAAACCTGTTAAGACCTGTGAAATTACACAGACTGTGTGGCATCTGTAGAATTTTTTTTTTAATCAATGTGAAATCCTGGAATTCCTAGAAATTCCAGCAAGGGTCATTTTTTACATCCCAAAAAAGTTCAATATGGTGATTTTTAACTGCTTCTTCATGAATATGGATATGATGGATACCTGGAATCATCATGTGTAAGGCAGGAATACCATCTGCTGTCAGATTATTGCATGTCAGTGATCATTTGCAGTGATCTTTCCATTAAAACCACTGGGCTGAATTGAATAACATTCATTATCTGTGAAGGGATGGGATACACATATTGGGCACCAAGTAAACAGTCAGGTCGGATATGTTGGAAGCAGGAACAATGGTCAAGGGTCTGAGCAAATTTAAGACCCAAATTGTGATGGCCAGACAATTGGATCAGAATCCCTCCAAAACATCAAGTAGAGCAGAGGGTTCCTGGTATGCAGTGATTACCAAAAGTGGTTCAAGGAAGTGGTCCATTGATGCGTATGGGGAGCAAAGGCTAGTCTGTCTGGTATTATCCCACAGAAGAGCTACTGTAGCACAAAGTCTAAGAAAGATAATCCTGGTTATCTTGAGTCACGTTTGATGGGTCAAAGCTGTTTTGGCAGCACAAGAGAGACCAACAGTTGGTTTCAGTGTTACAGGTGATTGATTAAATTAGGCTTTTTGTTTTTGCCAACGGTGATTGTAACATGTACAATGTGTGTGATTGCTGTGGTGCAGTTGTTTGTGTGTGTGTGTGTGTGTGTGTGTGTGTGTGTGTGTGTGTGTGTGTGTGTGTGTGTGTGTGTGTGTGTTTCATAGGGCCCACAGGTTTTTCATAGTGGCAGCATGATTCATATTCAATGTGACAGGCTTGAAAAACAGACTGATTAAAAAGGTGGTGTGTGGAGGCCAGAGGGACCTGACAGTTTGGAGAGCAACCCCGCGCAGTGTGTCTCGGACGCTCAACCACAGCACAAAGCCGTCTCTGTGCAGCCTATCCCCAAGCCAAGGCCTAGTAAAGACCCTTTTGTCAGGTGGAACTGTCTGGAGGTTTGAGGATTGCCTGAATCAGACAGTGGGGCTGCTCTTAACTGTCAACCAAACAAGCAAGGCCAGAGCAGCCAAGGCCCCAGTTTCAAGAGAAGACTATAAAAATACAAAATGCTTTTCCTGGAGCACACACTCCAGAGACTAATCTGGGCAGTTGGACAATTCCCAGAGCTAGTAATCTCACAAAATGAACTCATTTAAAATGGGTTTGCGTTCTTTGAATTCAGACTAGTTGGTAGTTACTTATTGAATGCTCAGAAATCCACCCTGCTTTCCTTTTTAATGTGACAGCTGGAAAAGACAGTGAGAATGAAGTCCATCAAATTTTATAGGACAAAAGCCAATGAGTGGAATTTGTGTGGATCGTTTCATTTAATCCTAGAAATAAATTACCATAATAGTACTCAATAGGTTCCACTGGAGATTAACTAGGGTGAAAACATTCTACTTATAACTGTTCTAGTCAACATATGTGTACTAAGTCTTGAATCCTGAATAAATGCTGTTACATACCTCTGAAATACTATAGGCACACAGGGGTTATTAAATAATACCAACAAATCTGTGTGTGGATGGTCAGTGCCAAGATCAATGATTTTCTATCATGCATCACAAGTCCAGAATGCCAGATCTCCCACTCTTCATTAAAAGTACTCTGACCTAACTACTGTGAACACACTGTGATGCGCTATTCCAACAAGACAATGGTTGTCTGCATACTGCTTCCATCTGAAGAAGCTTGCCGTGAAGATAGATATTATATCTAGACACAGGCAAATATTTAGCACATGAGGCAATACAAGTACATATATTTTCAAAAGACACTCTAAGCATTCTAAGACTTCTTGTTCTTTTAACAACGGTGGAATACCTCTTTGTGCTATACTGAACCAATTTGCAAAAAGGTCTTTTAAGAACAGCACAGGTTTTCCTTTAAGTACTATTTTTTGCTCCTTTGCTTCAGCTCATTTTTTGTGTGTTTTTGTTTTGTTTTGTTTTGTTTTGTTTTGTTTTGTTTTGTTTTGTTTTGTTTTGTTTTGTTTTTGTGCAAGAGGTTGGTGTCCCCCATGCGTGTTTCATCTGTTCAAAGGGGGTTTTCCCCACACTCATTTCATTCGTCCATTCAAAAGGGGGGCCATTTTACTTTCACCCCTTTGAAATGATGGGGTTCCCTGTATTGATTTGTATATTAAAAAAGTGTCCCTGCACTTATTTCACACATTGGCACGCTGATGGGATCTGGGAGGGTAACTAAGACACTAGGACTATAGCCCAGTCGCTGAGGCCTACTAATACCCCTGCTGCCTATTACAAATCAAATTGCTTTTTAAGTCTTTAGAACCCCAAGTTAATCCCTAGTATTTATTTACCTGTATGCTAAGGAACATTCTGTATTGCACACCATCCAAACCAACCTGTTGTGCCACTACTCTCCCTGACCTCGATTATTATGGGATGTTACACATTAGCTGGTCCGCAAATACAAACAGGAACATGACTCTTACCCAAGGTTTTAAGTCCAATGTCTACTATTTATCAAAAACAAATACTCTCTGTGTGTGTATGTGTGTGTGACCCTATGTGAAAGCAAGTGCGTACTGGCAGGTGGGAACGCGTGGATAACGCTCACAGCTTAGACTAAAGCATTTTTAGGTGTTTTTTTAAAGGCCTTCTAGTGGCAGCAGCTTCTCAATGGGCTTTCACCATGGCCCTCATTTCCACTTCAAACGGCCAGGGAAAGGGATCCTACCCGTGGGGTTGGTGGGGGGAATAGAGGGGTAATGAGCACTGCTCCTTTCTTCCTCCTCTCTATTCCTCTGGCTTTCTTTAAAAGAGGAGGGAAAGTCCCTGGTGCTTTAATGATCCACCTTTAAACAGACACATGGCTTCTCTTCGGAGCTACTGGACAATTACAACACTATTCTATCTTGTCCCGTTCTCAAGCTCACTTACAAGGCCATTAACATTCACTTTATAATAGGCCCGAACAGTGGAAGAAGAGCCCTCTTTGAGCGATGCTCTGACTAAAATAGAATTCAAAACCTTAAACATCAAGGTGTACAATGGGCCTTTATGCTCAGGGTTCCTGATGGGCAGAATAATGAAGGCTGTTGCTGTATAAACGAAGCGATCTCTCGGCACAAACGCAGCAGTGTCGGACAACCACTCCAGCCTAAATCTGCCCGCGTCAGCAGCGTTGATCTTGGAGCAATCTGCATGACAAAATGTCTCTTTGTATGGCTTTGGGAATAGCTGCATTTGAGATGTGACTGGGGAAAGAAGGCTTTAGTTCAATCCCCATCTTATTAGCAAGGCTTGGTGCATCAGAACAACCATGTTAAAGCACTTGGAATGATTCTTAAAAAAAAGGCTCAAACTCAGCATTTATGGTAACAGGTGTGATCAAAGTGGTTTCCAATTCCACTGCTGTTAATTTTCGGTACTTCTCTATGCTATGAAACACTTGACTGAACTCACGAAGGGCTTGATAATTTCCAGGTGTGTTTGATTGAGCAAAACATTGTGGACCGGGAACTGCCGTGTTGAGTTTTGCTTAGTAGTTTCGATGACATATGCAGTGAAGTTACCATGCAAGTGCCACCTACATTGGAAATCGAAGTCTAGAGTAGACTTTAAAATGAAAATTGTAAGTGCAAACTCCTTTTTGCTTATTAATCTAACTGATATAAATCTTTAGTTTCATACACCTACTTTTGTCCGGCCAACATTATGGGTTGTGGCGGCATAAGTTTTTTGGAAATCTTTTTTATTAGAGTCACAGTTTTTGATTTCTGATGGAATGTCAGTGATTATTCATAGGTTATTGATTAATTTCATTCTGTTTTACTCGGATGGTAAAATGGTGTGCAGTTTTAATTTTACCAATGTTGGCTTAAAGACTGATAGACAACCATGACGAGCCTGGTTAAGGTTACATTAGCAAACAGATGCATTACAGCAGCTCCTACAAAAACACAGGCAACAACCTGTTACAACCTTCTACCATCTAAATAAAAAATTTTGATTATAGAACTTATTACAATTGCCTTTCCATCATCAAAAGGTTGAATCAAATTAAAATCATTTTAATATCACTGAGCAGTTTTGCTGCATCCTTCATTTTCTGTGATGATATTGCAAATTCAAGAAAGTCATCTTCATTTTTGTTGACAAGACTGAAAATATGACAATATCTGTGTGTGTGTGTGTGTGTGTGTGTGTGTGTGTGTGTGTGTGTGTGTGTGTGTGTGTGTGTGTATAGCTGTATATGTTCAATTTCACCCATTCACCCATATAAGGGGTGATTAGCCAGGTAAAGTTATAATGGAATACAATACAAAGGCAGACAATTAGGTCAGAGGTCATTTACAAATATCATTAATATCTACATATGTCTTTAAGGCAAAGTAACAAAAGCAGCCTAATAAAGAGAGGTTGAAAAATAGCCCATTTTGGCACACATAAGAATAAGTGGACATAATGGAAATACGTAACATCAGAAAAATGACATATGGATACTTAATGAATGTTTCAGTAGGATTATGTCAGTGATGTCATGGAAAGAGTATGTAGGTATCATACAGCCCTTTTAGTAAAGTGTTAGCAGAAGCAAAATATCACTGACTGCACCTTGAAATGAATAGACCGTTTGTTGGTGCTTATCTTTCAACACTTACAGTAAATGAATTACACATCTTTCAGAGCAACATAAACAGGAGCTAGCATGCCCAGACTTCACATCATTTGTACCTTGTAAAGCCAATCTCAGTTAAGGGTACAACTTAGCATAGGCTGTTTCTGATGCAGGCGCCAAATGTTTATGCACAAAACTGGAGTGCAAATTTGAAAGCAGAAAACAGTCAAGCACTAATTGAGCTTTATAGCAACTGGTACATGTGGTTTATGCATCACATAATCCCAGCTCCAGTCGCCAAGACAAACAAGGCTTTTTATGGCCAAATGTAACAGTGCCTTTGGATCCAAAGCCTAAACACTGCCAAGCCGTGGACAAGGTCGGTACAATTAGACATAAGTGTATGAAGAGTAAATAAATATTTACATGTCCAAAAAAAAAATGTTTATTTATTTAATTCTTACATAATGACATAATGAACCCCTTTTCTGTACTTGCATGAATCTTAATCTTTAACTGAACTGCACTGTCAATGGATATTCACAGCTGCACATCCTCTTTAGTGTGGGACCGGAGTTATACAGCTGGCTTTCCTAATATGGCTTAATCTGTTAGCTTTTAGAGGTTGCTCAAGGTTCTGTGCACGAACTAAAAGCTTTGAAACAAGCTGATTAAAAACTCTGTCACGCCTTTTTGCTGCTCTTTAATATCCCCACAAAAAGCTGTCAGTTCATCCAGTGCAAACAGTCTAGAGGTCAGAAGAACTTCACAAACACATCAAAAAGCTGGTGCATTTAGGCTACACTTTACTGAAAACAACATACATAGGGTCATATGACAGCTACATAAGCCATTAACCCCAGTCAGACCTTGAATTCATTGCAATGGACATCATGGTTTTTGTTTGTTTGTTTGTTTGTTTGGGCATCATTTGAAACCTGTTGTCCATCAGAACAGACATTTACCAACCAATCAAGCAGCTTAGCCCCACACACTGCCCAGGGAAAGTCACCTCACTGACATAATGCATGATAGTACAGCATGATTTTAACTATTTTTATTGGACTTAAGACACTATCATGAAGTTATTTTACTGTTTAGGGAGGGCTTTATGAAATAAAAAGGTCAGTATGAAATATTAATATTATATTTGTTAGAAATGTTTGTTAGTGGAGCTTTATGTGAACATTCTGAGTGTTACAATTTTGGCTTTTAGTACATTCACTCTTTGTTTTTAATCTTATTCATTTATTCTCCCAATTGAAGGGAAAGTTACTTCAGATGTTTCCTTAATGTTAGTTTTTTGCCTAACTGGGAATGTTGCATAAGAAATATTATAATAACATTAACATGATAACCATTATTATGTCACACATTTTCAGAACATTCCTGGAACATTATTTCTGGAACATTACATAATCTTTCTGGACCTGGACTTCCAGGTCCTAACATTCCATGATCAGCTTATCATATTTTTTCACTCAGGTGTGAAAGGGTTAATAACAAGCATACAAGGGTTAATACTCTATATCAATGTTTACCTATTTCAGAATAGAGTGATCTGTCATAACATTTTCTGGTGTAAAATGACATCTAAATCGACAAATCAGAAGCGTACTTTAAGGATAGTTTACATTATTAGGCCTCATTTCCAGACCATATGTATAATCCTTATTTTCCCATTTTGCCCCAATTTTCCCAATTGACCAACCCCATTAGGACTCTCCCCCATTAGATACAATGCTCCCAACACTGGGAGGGTGAAGACAAGCACACGCTCCCTGCAATACATGTGAAGTCAGCCACTGCATCTTTTTCAAACTTTGTACAGATTTAAAGGATTCATGGTTTCTGTCAGTGAGTAGTTTGGTGTGTTCTCCTCATGTCTACGTGGATGTTACCCTGGGTACCCTGAATCCACCCAAAAACACACAGGGTAGGTGAACTGGCTTAATTGCCCCCTGTGTAAGTAAATGTGGTGTGGTAACCTTCAGTGGACTGGTGCCCTAATTCCTGGCCTAATGTTTCCAGGTATCCACTGGGACTCTGATGAAGAAGACATAGACAAAAGGACCAGAGGCTGGATGAATGCACAAAAACAAAATCTTAAGAAACATACATATCAAATAAAAATGGTCAATTTAAAATTCTCTCCCAGGACTGTTTCCTGCCCTCTAGCTCACCTCCACATCTAGTGCAGGCATTCATGAGGTCAACAAGGTCACAATTTTATAGGGCAGAATTCATTTATAGGGCTATATAACTCCTACATAGGCCTTTTATCAATCTACGTTTATTCATATAGCGTTTTTTACAACAAAGGAGTTGTCAGTTTTTATAAGTCGTATAAACCTGTGTTCACATTTATAAAGGTTTCGCCTAAAAGCATCAATAGTCATAACATTTTATAAGGTAAAATGACACAAAATGCCTGTATAGACATTATCTAGGGCTCAGTAGAGATTCACAGCTGCACATCATTTTAAGAGACTTATTCTGTCTGGAAAACTATAGTCTAACCGAGTTATATCCACTTCAAGAGTGTAGATTTTGCATGGACGGAGGTGACATGTCCCCAACCTCCCGTTCTCACTTTGAGAGTGGTAGAGTCTTTCGCCAGCCCTCCACACCCCACCAATGTTCAGCAAATCTACCCCACTGATCCACTTTACTGTTTTTAAATGCTCACATGCTCACTGTTACATGAATTACAAACTTTGAATACATTGTCTCTCTCGCCCTCTTTCTAGCCTATTTTGCGTCCCCACAAAAATATGTCAGTTCATCCAGTGCAAACAATCCAGAGGTCAACCAGAACTCCGAACTTCATAAGCACCTCGAAATACCACAGACATCGCAGCTGCCCTCGAGGACAGCTGGTGGTTTTCAAAAAAAAAAAAAAAAAGAAAGTACTAGCACATCAATGAGTTTGACCGGAGTCTGCTGGACAGGACATCGCTGACCATATCACTTTCAAACCCATAGCAGCCAAAGCTGTGATCAGCTGACAGCAATCTTGTAAAACACAGAAAGAATTAAAATAAAAATAAAAAAAAACTGTCTCTCGGAATAACAGCTGACGTCACTTAGGAAAGTGTGACGATGTCTAATGGAGTCAGACACAAAATAAGCAGTCAGTCGCAAAGACATGGCTGAAATATTCTACGCTGTACAAAGTTCAAAGCCAATGCTTTTGGTATGAGGACAATGAAGCATAGGTTTGAGTTGTTTTATAATGGGTTTTAACTGAGTAATAAAATGAAAAATCCACAAATTATCAGGGTCCAACATCTAACACACAGGCCTTCACTGCCTGACTGTGTTCCAGTTAGATTATTAAAATGTGCAAGTGGGTTATTCAGTTGGATTTCAGGATCCTTCAGAGGCAACTTTCCACCAGACTTATGAGAAATATGAACTTTTGTTTAGATTCACTGTGGTTTTGTGCTTAGAGCACTCTCATCCTCCCTCTTTCTCCCTCTCTCGCTCTCTCTCACTCTCTCTCTCTCTCTCTCTCTCTCTCTCTCTCTCTCTCTCTCTCTCACTGTGCCAAAATACATTTCCTCTAGAAGTGTTAACAAAATAAGAATTTAAGAAAGCATTCAAACCCAATTCCGCTTGAGGCAATACACCTTTTTAACATGAACCAATAATGGTTCTTCTGTGGCATCAGAACCTCTGTAGCCCCTCCTCCATTCTTTTCCATAAGAATGCTAGTGAAAGACATTTAGCAACAACGCTGGAAAAAATATAATGCTTTATTGTTTTTCTATTCAGAAAAAAATACAAATGTAGCCCATACTTAAAGGGTAACTCCACCAAATTTTCTGAAATTTCAGTATAAACAAAGTCATTCAGTGTGGTCCAATGTAAAAACTGGCAAAGCCAAGCAAGAAAAAAACACAGTATTTTAACCTGTTAAAACTGCCTCACAAGATACAGTTTCAAATACAGTGTCTGATGCCTGAGACACTCTTTATGAGTTTTGAGATTTGAAGAATAGGGTTAAAATTCATTTTTAATAATGTATGTTGAGGTACATTGTTAAGCAAATGTTTCAATTTACTGCTATTTGATCACGTTAATGTTTTAGCTATAATGGAGGCTATATCAAGGCTATATTTGTCTTTAAACTAACAAATCTCAAAGTTTGGGCCAAACTGTCCAACTGTCCCTTTTGCTGACACTATTTTCTGTTTCATTAGATTTTTTTTTTTTTTTTTTTTGCATTCAGCTACAACAGCATCAATCTAAAGGTAGTAAATGGAGTCTCATCACTTCAGAAAATGCAGCCCACAGCCCAATGTGGAGCCTCTAGATGATGCTGGGCAGCAACTTCAGTGTCCTGTTCTAATGGCAATGCTTTTCCATGGATATTATATAACCATGTGCATTTGAACACCTGTGTCAGCAATGTGTGTCTTAACATACTTGAATCCACTAATAGTGGAGTTATAAAAAAATGGGAGGAGGAACATGCCTGAAGCCCCCTAAACTAACATCCTATTAATTCCATCTCTACCCTGTTAACATGTCTATGAAGGTCTTTGCAACCCAGAGCCTTTTGCATCCAATCACCTCCCTTCCCTGCCAGCTCACCAGTCATGGTAATGGTTAAATCAAACTTTTGATTTTGAAAATTAAATCAATCCTGATTTTTCAATGTTGTTTCAACATTGTTTCAATGTTGTTATTGATTTTTATAACAAGTTTCAAAAGCAAAGATTTTTGCAACCTTTTAACATATAACATCATCACCACCCCACAAATGCAGGTAAGTTTCTCTCTGAATGACTTTGTTTACTATCAACAGCTAAATTATGCAGAAATTATGATAAATCTGTGGAATTCCCCTTTAAAACTCCCTTCTGCACAGTATCTGCTCCTTTGTACAACATGGTACATTCAGTGACAACCTAATAATACACTTAAATAGCCATAATAAATAAACTTTTCAATTTGTTAGGATAGAATGATATTTACATGTCAGCTGTTTCCACAATTCCACCTCATTCTACAGTCTTTCCCTTTATTGATTTTAATGCAAGTGTTTTCTGTTCAAGCCTAAGCTTATAAATTGTGCCACTCACAGGTGTGGCAACTTCATAACCTGCAGTCCACCCTGAGCATCCCCTGGAGTCACAATGTCTGTTCTTTCTGTGCATGGCAGTAGAACGGAAACAGGCCTGAGAGCATCAGACCCGTGTGGGGCAGTCTGTGTATGGGTCTGTTTTGACTGTGTGGAGTGTGGCTGTAGCAGACTTGTAGTGACAGTGGGAACCTCCACAGTTCATGCTTGGACAGGGTTTGCGAGTTGTCTGCATGGCCAGCTTCCTGGCACACAAGCCTTGCCAGCTCTGAAGAGTCTTTGAGCTCCACACCCATACCCCACTGGTAATGCCCACCACCAGGGACATAAAAATCTTTAGCATGAACACAGCCACGGTGGGCACTGAAGTGTCCAGGGTGCAGTCTTCCGTCCTGCGTCCTGGAAACGAGATGCACTTGCTCTCAGAAGCTCGGAATTTCCAGTAGTCCATGTTGAGCCTCTCATAAAAGTAGCATATGATCACACAGGTAGCAGGCACAGTGTAAAGGATGGAGAAGACGCCAATCTTGACCATGAGCTTCTCCAGCTTCTCTGTATTGGTGCCTCCTGTTTTCATGATCTTGCGGATGTGGAAGAGCGCTACAAATCCAGTGAGAATGAATGAAGTTCCTATAATCAGATAGCAGGAAAGGGGAATAATAATGAAGCCTGTCAGAGCATTGCTGTCCATGCTGCCCACATAGCACAGTCCGGTCAACTCATCCCCTGCCACCTTGCGCATCGTGAGGATGACTATGGTCTTCATGGCGGGAATGCCCCAGGCCACCATGTGGAAATAGCTGCTGTGAGCCTCGATGGCCTCATGTCCCCATTTCCGTCCAGCAGCTAAGAACCAGGTAAGTGTGAGGATGACCCACCAGATAGAGCTGGCCATACCAAAGTAGTAGAGAATGAGGAAAACTATGGTACACCCCGTGCTCTCCAAACCTTCCTGTATGATGTACAGCTGCCCGTTTTCCCTGTCACAGGCAATGTTCTCAGCTCCAGCCACAGAGCGAATGATAAAGGCCACAGAGTAAACATTGTAACACATGGAGAGGAAGATGATAGGCCGCTCAGGGTACTGGAATCTCTGGGGGTCCAGAAGGAAGGTGAGGACTGTGAAGGCAGTGGACACAAAGCAAAGGGTGGACCACACTACCATCCAGATGAAAGCAAAGTCCTTGTCCTGTCTGGACCAAAACACGTCCACTGTGGGAGAGCACCGCGGGGCGCACGACTCACTCTTTTCCACGTACTGGAATTTCTCCTGGTTCTCACAGGATCCAGATCCACCAGATGAGCGCCCAGCCCCTGAACCAGGTGGTCTGGGCCGGGCTGGAACGGGCAGCATGCCTTCTCCTTTCTTAGTCTCGGGCACAGTGTCATTCTCCGGAGCCTCTATGCAGAGTGCATTGGGATCATTGTTAGTCGGCAACTTGGAGCAGTCCAAAGAGTCCGGCCAGCCAAAACTGAACTGCTCCATAATGGGTGAGCACTTCTGCCTCGCCTGCTCGCACATGGCACGGCATGCGGGGATAGTGGTGGACACCTGATCTGTGCACATGGGCACATAAAGGGAGCACAGAAAGAAGCGGAGATGGACATCACAGCCATACTTCACCAGAGGGGCGAACTCATTGAGCTTGATACTCGCCTCTTTTTGACTTTCGTACTTCATGAAGTTGGGCATCCTTGTCATGTTGTAGCCAATCCCTTGACACATGGGGATGGTGATGGGCTCGCATTTCGCTGGCCTGTCCCGCTCCCCATCATATGCCCCGATGTCCAGCGAGGACCCAACGCTTACCAGCTGGCACCACAGCAAGATCACAGTCTTCAGGTGATATGCCATAATAATGCTTCTGACTCACAAACTAACATCCCACAAGGACCCTTGGTGAGTCCAGGAGTTCTCTTGGGCCAAAATGCTTAAGCTGAAAACAGAGAACCATGTCCATTTGCACAGTGGAAGGAAAACTGCTCATGGTGTCCAAGTGCATGGAACCTCTGCAAATACAGCCAAAGCGCCCCTCGTTCAGGCCACCAGCGAATCCCCTCGTGAAAAGCGCACGCGGGAAGGTTCCACGCGCGTGTACCCAAGACAAAAATCATGTCGCGCGCACGGGGGGCTCTGGGTGTCCAAAAAGCCAGATGAAGCCCGAGGCGCTGGGCAGCAGGTTTAGCTGAAGCTCCTTTAAAGCCAAAGCGTTGCGCGCAGTGGAAACGCGGCTCTGCGGTTCTCGGGGAAAGGGGGTCCGAGCCGCGGCGCTTCAGGGTCCAGACGTGGTCACGCTCTCTCTGACCAGCGCGTGCCGAGACTGAAGTTTGTCTGCTTCCCTCGCCGTAGCCTCCTAGACTGGGCGGGGGAAAGGTGTCCGAAAGCCCCTCCTCGGACAGCCCCCAGTCCCTCACTCCCAGCTGCGCTTCCACACCAGGAACCAGTGACAGCGCCGTGCTGGACACCTGGCTGTCCATCTCAGCTGGCTTCTCCTCCAGCTGCAGTAAATGTACTTTACCATGCTCCACATACTGCATTTGCAGCTTTAAGGGTTCTTCACCAGATGAAATGGTTCTATAAAAGAAAAAAAAACACTTTTGCATGAATAACTGTCTATGCATTATGAAAGGGTTCTATAAATTGATGGAAAAGGCTGTCCAGGGTTCTATGTTGAAACTTTTTCATGAATAAAAGGTTTTTTTCATCACAAAAAGGTTCTTCAGATTGATAGAAAATGCTGTAGAGGGTTCTATCTAGAACCTTTTGCATGAATAAAGGGTTCTTTGCATTACGAAAAGGTTCTTCAGATTGATAGAAAATGCTGCAGAGGGTTCTATGTAGAAACGTTTGCCTGATCAAAGGGTTCTTCACATCATGACAAGGTTGTTTACATTGTTGGAGAATGCACTCTGGAGGGTTCCATATATATAGACCTTTTTTGTTCTATGTGGCACCAAAAGGTTTCTATTACACGCTACATTATACACACGAAAGAGGTTTCTTCAAGGGTTCTTCAGTAAACATTTCTAAATAGACCCATGAACACTAACAGAATCATAGGGTTAGTGCACAATCATAGGGTTCTTTGCATCATGGAAGGGTTCTTCAGATTGATGGAGAATGCACTTTAGATGGTTCTACATATAATCCTTTTAAAGGGTTCTATAAACACGGTTAAATTTTTTCAAGTTACATAATAACAATAGAATCCTCTACAGTGCATTCTCCAACAGCTGAAAGAACTCTTTCATCTCAAAAAAGTGTAGGATTATATGCAGGCTTTAATATAAACAAATATAAAGCTATACAAATTACAGGTGCAATCTTCAATCCTTAGTATTTAGTGTGTGCAGCAGACTTTTTTGAGGTCATCTGGTGTACCACTTTGGAATGCTTCACGTACCACTAGTTTGAGAACCTGCTCTAGTCTATACACTGTTAGAAAAAAAGGATATATGTAAATATGATATGATGTGATATGATATGAATTGATGGACAGCTGGACAACCGAATTGCTTCTAATATAGCATTGGAATTTACAGCCTTCATAAAGCTATTGAGACAACATAAATCATCATGGATTTGCATTATAACTTATTTGCTTGATAATAATAGGCACTGATGTTTGTGATTGGTGGAGACATACTGAGATTGTGTAATAAAGCAAAGTTCCTTTCTTTACCTCAGGCCTGGTGCCCCTAGGAGACAAGCAGGGTCTCAAGCAGCCAAAATATTATATGAACACAGTCACTTTTTCTCTCAGGCCAGAGACTGAGGTAGAATTCATTTGTATAATAAAAAAGGAAAGAGTTATGAACAGAGTTATGTCATGCTGGAATAAACGGGATACAGTGTAATTCAGTAAATTGGAAGAGGTACTGGTGTGTTCTACTTAATCAAGTTTTGTCAGAAATGGTTTGATTTTGCATCGGCATCACAATATATGACATATAATATAAGCTACTTAATAAAATACATCATTATATCATTAGAAGGATGTTAATACTGGCTGGACGGGTTAAGTGGATAATTTAATTCCAAAAGGTTAACTGTTGTTTTATTAATTGCATTTAAAATGACATATACATATTTTAGATACTATGAACTGGTGATTAATTGTTTATTCAAACTCCAAATATTCTAATAATTTGAGAAACTGTTTTTCTGGGGGGTTTTTATGAGCAAAAATAAAACAAAAACGAGAAAAAAAAATCAGTTTACATGTAATGAATATCAAATATGACAGTTTACCAGTTTGAATGAAATGATGAACAATAATGAAAAAAATCTTTATGATATCATTTGTGATTTAGATGTACATTACATTTAACAGGACCCAAGCTCCCCTTCAGACAGCCCTCATCCAGAGAAGCAGAGACACCCAGTCAATGTTAATCTTACACTAGCATCAAAACAGGCAGGGGGCAGTTCGGCTCAGCAAAAAGAAAAACAGATACGATGATATGATGCAAAATGACGATAGTGACCGGATACAGTATACAAGGTTCACTGTATTATGTACAGTACAAGGTATGAGTGATGTAACGCTAGCAAATGTAATGACAATTAATGTCATTGACATTGACATTAATGACAATGATGCATGAACTGAACTGTAAAACTGTATTGTTTTTACCCTTTATATCTGCGCTTGACAAGACAGATGGCATTTTGGATATCCACAAAAGCAGTCCAGAAGACTGCTGTACCCATCTAGTGGTCAAAAACCAAGCACCACCATTCCTTTTCTCTGGAGCTGCCTAGTTCTTTCTTGGGTCCATCAAGTACAACTTTCTTTTTTGTGTACCAAAACACAATGCACAGAACTGAGCACTGAGTGTTTTCTCAAAGAATGGGGTTCTTCCTAAGTAACATCTACAGAATCAATTAGACTCAGATTTCAGGCTCCATTTGCCATATCTTTCTTTTTGTGTGTGTGTGTGTGTGTGTGTATGGTGTTAAAGACGTCATTTCCATATCAATCCTCTCCTTCATCCCAAACACAAACCTGAAGGTTCATCCTGGGGTCTGTCAGAGCTTCTTTCTCATTCCCCCATTAGTACCTGCTGGCACAAGCCCCAGTGTAGGTCGAAGGTGATGGGAGCAGCACCTGCGGTACATCACCCACCTTCACCATCTATTCTCATGTTAAACAGGAGTGGAGATGAGTGCCCCTGGAGTGCTTGTGCTGGGGATTCATTAGCCCTTAACCTGAGCCGTCTGCCAGTTTGCAAAAGGTGGCGGGACGCAACGGTCACGTTCATGTCGAAAACGCTGTAGGGATCGATTCTCTCGTTTTCCCCTGACAGGTCAATTTCCTGCTCGAATCAATGAAATGGGATTCCGTTTACCGTCTGTTTTTGTTTTGGCTGAGAACTGTTGGAGGAGGACTTTCCAAGTCCGCTACCGCAAGCCTCCACTGGTCGGCCGTGAAAGGGCCTATTCTTCGTGCTCGATGAACGGGACGAAAATAAATGCTGAGAAACCACATCTACAAGGGCAATCAGTCAAAGTTACAAATGTGGGCATTAAAAGCAAGGATACAGCTTTTCCATGAACCCAAGGGTGTGCTCTCCCCTCTGTCTTACAGAATCGCCTCAGTGCCTTCGTTAAGGACCAATAACGAGGACAGCACAAGAAACATGCAGAGATTTAAGAGCATAGTTGGTATAAAAATAATGGTAAAATGGTCAAGTGTAGTGGAGTGTACTCATTCATTTCTTTACAGATGAGATGGGAACAAGGCGTTACAATGGCAACAACACAAACATATGTCTGTACTATCCAAAACCACCAAATAAACTACAGAGTGTTTTATAAGTTTTCTTTGGAGACTATTCTGCCTCACAACACTCTGCATGTACCTCTCCACCCTGTGCGTATTTAAATATGTTTTAGGCCAAATATTTTAGAACTATTGTAAATCAATGTCACTGAAATCAGACAACATATTTAGCAAAATTTTGAGCAAAATTGAGCAAAATTACTTTTTATTGTTTAATATTGTTTATTTTTAATGATCAGAAGACCACAGAAGAAATAAATAAATTAGCCTCCAGTTTGAATCTAAAGAACTAAACTCTTGATAACAAACAGGTCCTGACAAATCATTTACATAATGGGGTAAAAGTGTAGGCTTCAATCTGGCCTCATTCATACCTGGCAGTGGAAGATTAGAAGATGGTCTGATCACAAGTAACAGCTCAATACATACATTCTAAACAGTCAATGACCTTCCTCTAGTCACCAAATCCAATTGCAGGTGGTCACTGTCACATGGCTATAAACCTGGCTGTCCACCTGTGATCAGATCACTTGATATGAATGTTAGTACCATATGAACAGTGCCTTTTTTGACATTTGATTAGCTGCCTTGTGCAATCCCGTGTTTTAAATCAAGACCAAGGTATTACATAACAACAACAGACATAATGTTTGTTGTCAACTGTATTGACAAGTAAGACCATAAACAATCATAAAATTGAAATAGAGACAAATGTAGGCAAATGCAAATACACAAAAGTGGGTAATTCATTGGCAAGTCATGAGAACCCTCAGTTCCTCCATAAAAACACTCTCAGGGTCAGTAGAATTTCAGTGGACTGACACAGACAGCACTATTTGTGGACTGAGTAGCGATTCCCAGTAAATCCATTAGCTAGGAGCATGAGAGGCCTGATGCATTTTGTTCTTGTGCAGCCACTCTGGCACTGAACCTACAGTACTCCGTTAGACTCGGCCAAAAACTATGAGTGCACAGCAAAATGCCAAGGAAAGCAAATACTTTATGAAAATAAATGGCTGAGCCTGTTAAGTTCCATTTGCTCAATTTAAAGTCTCCTTCTTTAACTGGACACTCAATAAAGAGTCCATTTTTCAAAAATGGAAATCTAGCATAGTTTTCAAACTATAATGGCAGAGTACATGGTTCTGCAATTTCAAGGAGAATTCTACCATGAAATCAATTTCACATTTTAACCCCTAACCTCTAACTAATTATCCATTGATGAAAGTTCCCATAAATTCCGTGTTTTTGTAATATGGGGACAAATTAATATTATGCTGGAATTCCACTTCAAGGTTGGATATCAGTCATCTTATCCCAAATCTATGAATAGATATGTCATTGCTTTTGAGTAATGGCCGGTCATTTCTCAGCCCACTTGGGTTGCAATGACTGAAGGACTGGGAAAGAGAGGGGCCAGTTTCAACAGCAATGTCTTTCAGTGACGATGTCTTTCAGTGAAGATGTCTTTCATTAAATCCATTAAAAAACATATTCTGTGATTAAGCATCATTAATCACAAGTTAAAATGTTGGTATTTCCATGTATTGTCTTTTATATATATACTTGTGTAGTGTGATTATTCATTGCATAGAGTCTAGAGGAATCTGTGTTTTTGTTTGTTTGTTTACTTTATCATAATATCATAATGTCAGTGTAGTTAAACAGTATTTATTTATTGAGAAAAGTAATGCTAACCAAACCATCTTGCCCCACATGTGATTCACATTGTGTTTACATCGCTAAATAAAAGCAATAATACAGTCTCTGTTAAAGTGAATTATGGGAGGAACTTATGTTAGAAAATATGTTTTAAAAAATTATAATTAAATTTTGCAGATTAGTTATGAGTGTTATTGTTGACAGAACTAGTAACAACCCATGTTATTTTTAAATATTAAAAAAACTAAACAGTATTTATTATTCTTTTTTTTCAGAGCCCACCACATTGGTTTTTCACAATATTAAATTGTGCTCTCAAATATATAAAACGTACTCTTGTTTTATTTTTCCTAAAATTCATTAATTCAATCCTTTGATTAACAAAATCGTGCTCTCGCTATCAATGATGGAACCTAAATAATCATAGGTACGGCAGTGACGACTGTTTGTCCTCAGCATTCTATTTAAAGTACTTGGATTTATAATTGTACCATGCTGGGTGGCTAGAGTGGCTAATATGTAATTGTGCTCCATATCTAAAGCATGGTAAACCCTTTCTAGATCCATGTTAAAATGCCTCAAATGACTTAATCTGGACCACATTCTTAGGACAGACACAGTAACAGTGTTCCCATTAAATGATGACCTATTATAAGTCAATCATGCTCATGATGTTCTACATCATGCTCACAATTTTTTTCTAACATGTAATTTGTGCTCACAATTTTGAATGACATCTACTCATGAATTTCAAAAAAGTTACCATGTTTTATTAATTGTGGCCACTTTCAACACTCACAATGTTATATAAAGTGAGCATGAAGATACTTTAAAAATTTCACTTGAGCTTTCCAGGGCTCTGTACCCTGGCAATTCTAAGAATACGTTGTTTTTTTATATCAGTAACAAAAATTTACCAAAATAATTAAACAATTTATATTCAATTCAATAAAATAAAGAGAACAATTCTAAAATAAAACTCACTTTCAGCTTTTTATGTAGTTACACCTGGAACCAAACATGCCCTTTGATTGGGTTTCAACAGAGAATAAACAGACAAGACATTATGAAACTCATTCATGTGCATGCAGCACGCATAGTTGATGGAAAGTCATATGTATGCCAAGGAGGGATCATTTTCAGCTTTATTTTAGAGACGAGGGACACAGGCCACTGAAATAAACAGTGTGTATGCAGTACATACTCTAGCCTGGGCACAAACAGAAAAACAAATGCCAGATAATTTAGTTATAGGAAGGCAAAATCTTAAGGCCAAAACTAGTTCATTTGAGCTTCGAAAAACACTGAGAAAGTTATTGTATGAAGACATTTTTGTAAGAATTAGTGTGAAGTTTCCATATTTAAATTTTAAGGAACCTCTAAAGTTCTATACTTTGGACATAAAGGACAAAAACTTTTTAGCAAATACTAACAACCTAAGGGATCAAACCTGAGAACAGGTAATGTGCACTTGGAGATTGGTGATGATGTCAACTAAAGGCCATTCTTCATTGGCTGAATAAAATAAATTGGCAAGTTGTAAGCCCCACTCCTCCTTCAACCCCGATTTGAGTTACCAGCAGGTCATCTAACAAGTCCTATTAATATGGTGTGGATGGCCAGTGGAATCAGGTGACATCTCACTGGCTTGAGTTCAGATGGAGTCAGGCAGTGACCAAGTGCCAGATAGGTGTCGGTGCCCAGCTGGGTCAGTTGTATTTATGACAGAGGATTCCTGCCTAGCATTCCGCATCCAGAGCCTTCAGTAATAATTTACAGCCCCAGTTGAGGTACCTTCTCGCCATCAGGCCCTCAACTACTCTTAGGCTTAAACATCCATGTCTGGTTTCAGATCTGAATAAAAACATATACACATACACACTGATCAGCTATAACATTGACATCACCATACAGGTTCACGTTTTAGTTCTATAATTACAGACTGGAGCCCATCTGTTTCTCTGCATACTCTGTTAGCCTCCGTTCACCGTTCTTCAGTGGTCAGGACCCCACAGAACTACTAGAGAGCAGGTTTTATGTGGGTGGTGGGTCATTCTCAGCACTGCAGTGACACTGTTGCTGTGATACAAGTCGATCAGCAGTATTGAGTTTTTAATGAATGCATTAATTTACTTTAAGTTGTACACATTGCTTATACAGATGTGCAAATGCACACTTACAGCTTGTCTAAGTTGAGAAGTATTTCCAATAGAATATGACTCTTGAACTTAAACATGAACCTGTCGGCACCATGACAAATTCCAGGCTTGGGCTTGAGGGGTATAATACCCTTGATTTTAGCTACATGAACATTTACGTCCATATAGTATATATTGCAGAAATGTAAACGGGCTAACAATTTATAAATCATGTGCACTCTTTTAAATGTGCACCGTTAGATAAACAACCCACATCAGCATGATTTCCTGCCCCTAGGAACAGTTACATCCCTTCCTACCACTCATGAATATTCACTTGAAATGGTCCATAGACAGACAAAGACTAGACACACCTGGAGAAGACATTAAGAGGGCAGGGCTATAAAGGAGGTACATGTGTGAACATTGATGAAAAGGCAGTGCAAAGGCAGAGACAAGACTGTAAACACAAAACAAAACAAGACAGAACAGCGACAGTCAAGGAAAGACAACGAACTGGACAGAAGTCTGACAGAACCAAATGTGCTCTTCTGTGGCGCTGCTTAAATAACCATTTGTAGGATCCTTATTTTAACAGTGTCTGAGTATGAAGAATGTCTCTGAATTTTGCATATTCATGCTGTACATGTTAAAAAAATTACTGTCCATTTTAATAAATGATATGCTACAGATAGATGATATAGACATTAGTGCTCTATTATTTACATGCTAATGACATGCAAATTAATTGAACTACCATACAGCTCATTATTAAATTTGTGGAAACTTGAAATGTTGATTTTAATTGCACTGTTAATAAATTTGACTTGCTTTGTTTTGCCTTCAGAGGCATGAATGAAATTGAATGTCCAGACCTAATGATGTGCCAGGAGTGGATTTACAGTGCTGTGTAAACTGCCAATTATGTGGTTTAGAAAATGAAAAAAAGGTCAAACCACAGATTTGACTGACATTTTGAATGATAGTCTGTGGGTATCCTTAATTCCAAACAATTTTACACATGCTGCATGTTTTTTTAAGTAGTTTTAATACTAATGAGCATCTTTTCTTTATTGGTTAGCAATTCACCTTTGGGCTAAAAGCATTTCACAATATGGATTTAGCAAAAGCATTTAAGTAAACCTACTGTTCATACTTTTTAACTCCAATTTTCCAACCCCATCCCATACGATGCTCCCAACACTCAGAAGGTGAGGACAAGCAAGTGCCTCCTCTGATACATGTGAAGTCAAACACAGTTTCTTTTTGCAGCAGGAGTAGTGCCTCCAAGCTCCAATCATTGCTGGGCAGCCAATGTGCTTGGAGGAAAGCACTGGGTACTCAGCTCAGATACAATGGCTGAGGCCTTTTCTTAACCAGTATTGCACTAAGTGTGATGTGGGAAACGAGTTCCATTTAAGAGACCCACTAAGAGAGAGCATAGCCAATTTTGCTCTCTCTCAGACTCCAGCTGTCGATGGCAAGCAGCATGACCCAGGATTCGGACCTGCGATCCTCAGATCATAATGGTGGCACATTAAAAGAGTTAGTTTTAGAGTGAAGAGTAAATGTATTATTAATCTTATATATTAAATATTAAATCTTATAACCTGAGATCTGCACTTTGCGAACCGTTACATGCAGGTATCATAACAAACTACAAGGCTTTCCCATTCCCATCCCAAATATTAATTTTTCTTAATTTTTACACCTCAAATGAAGATGCATTTGAGTAGCCTAGGATCCCCTGAAAATAGCAATATCTGGCATCTGTCTTCTATAAATTGTTTTCAAAATTTCTGGTGAATACAATACATCAAACTAAGAAAATATCCTGCATATTTGGCCTAGGGTTCTAACAATATTTCTTCTTTTACTTAAATTTGCCCCCTGGTGGAGTATTCAGGAGTATTCCTTTAACACACAGTTTTACAAGTGCCAGGCTGAACGCAAAATGTGTTTTTCCTGAACCCCAGCGCCATCCCTACTGTATAAGGGCCCACATCCAAGGTGTTACAGAATGACGGCAGTTCTGCATACTCAACCACTTCCTTCTGTCTATCATTCAATTCACATTTTCTTCCTCTTTCATTCTCTCCATCTCTCCCAATCTCTCTTTAATCTGTTCTTCCTTTGTTCCCTTCACAAGTAGTCCAGCATAAACACACACAACTCTGATTCCTGTCTTCCATGCAGGAGAGGGATGGGGGAGGGAATGGGAAAAGAAAAACACTAGAGTCATTTTTGGCAAAGGCTCACGCAGCCACACAATATCAGGCCTTGTTCTTCAAAAGTGCAGAGTAGCTTTGGGAGGAATTATGATGTGAAATTAAGCAAACACTGGCAGCCTAAAATTGTCTGTGCTGAAAGCAAATGGCACACAAAAAACTTGAAGTGACCTTAACATCCTCTTCTGAGCAGGATAACGATATCTAAGGCAAGAACACAGGAGTTGCAAAAAGCCCAGACATCAAGACGTCAACAAAATAAATGGAGACTAGACTAACCACCCACAAAGCAATACTGATGTAGTTGCAGTGCATAATTAAGGCCAGACTTTCTCTGCTGCAGTTACTACATATCTAGAAATTCATGTATTAATAACTGTTTCTCCACAGTGTTGCCAACACATGAAATTGTAAACAGGCAATTGATTGTGTTTTTTCTTAACCTTAGATGCACATTTTGCAGGAAGTTTAATGCTGTTTTCTACGCTTCATAACTCACTACAAGACTTACCATATCTAAATTACTTATATGTGGCGTGTTTACTGCTATGTTCATGCGTACTTGACCTGCATGCAGACTCCGACTGATCAGCAAGAGGGGGTGGGGCTGACGACAAATCTGATCCATATCACAGATATTGGGAAGAAGAAAATGAGAAGGAAGGGGCTGGGGTTTTTTTTATTTGCTCACACAGTGTTCAAATTTCAGAATAAAAGTCTTAGGAAGGGAAAAATACTGACACATACATACATTATAGATCCTTTAAATACAAAATAATGAAAATAGCAAATAAATGTACACCAAACTACAAAAATATTGGCCAACACTGTAACAAGCAAGTAAGTTATGTGAAAGTTTAGGGTGGCCAAACATTTGCATGGTTCTTCTTTTATTTATTTATTTTTTTAATTCTAAAATTCAAAACGTTGAAAACAAGGTTTTAAGAAATATTTCATCTAGAACCTTTTGGAAATCAGTTTTTATATTCACCTAACACTATATAAAAATGTTGACTATGGTTTCACTTTATACATATAAAGAAGTATTTTATAACTGTCATGTCCTGCCCAGATACCTGTTGATGAAGATACCTACTAGTTATCTCATCTTTCTGCAGATGAAATATACTATCTCCACTGTACCATCATTGCAAAGAATGTTTAATATTAATTTTAAGGTTTTTTAGAGGTTTTTCTTAGCTAAGGCAACACTATCACAAAAACTTGGTGGTGGCAGCTACGATAAGGAGTTTAAAACCTCAACTGTTCTACAAATGCATGAATCTGACTGGCTGCTTCTACTGTAACAACAATCCATCACATGCAGCTCTGAATATTCTCATTCAGTTCCTGCAGATTGTGCAGTAGGGGTGGAGTGCTACAAGTGCGTCCAATAGGATCACACACATATTCAATCAAATGTGCAACTGGCCATGGCAGAGTATCTGTGTCTTCAAGGCAAGCTCTTAAAATAGCAGTATGAAGACGAGTGCTGTCCTGTACTGAAGGTAATCTGGCATTGTACTGAAAATAAATCTGGCATGAAATTGCAACCCAAACCATGACAACAGGCCCTTTATATGCATGTCAAATTGCTTGTCATTTTGTTATTTTGTCATTTCTTCCTACCTCTTCATGACTAATCACGGTAAAACGTGAGCTGCATGTTTATAGTTACATGTATCAATTTTCGATTTCATGAATGTCCCTTTAACTTCAGTGGTTTTTAAATAAATTTTCTCTTTTTAAGATTGAATAAAACCTGTGAGACATGCCTTCATTACTAATGTAAAAGGTGCTAAATCTACATATAACATAAGTAAATGCAGCTGAAACATCATTTGATGCATACCACAGTAATTCCCTTCAACAACATATCACAGAACACCCTGGAAATAAAAGTAATCTTTGAACATTTGGGATTTTCTTTATTTTGTGAAACTGTTCTGAACAGGATTCCTTTTAACTATGAACACACAAACATACATTCATACCAAGCCAGGGTATAAGGGGTATAAGTCTATCTATACTGCTTGGGTCCTGTAAATGCAGGACAAAGAACACAAACAATGGAAATCAACTGGAGGCAGAATTCAGCTTTAGGTAAATGAGTGTTTTGCAGAGAGATGTGTCCACGCTGGTGCCAGGAGATGGTCTCCAATGGCCTGTTAAAACTCTGCAGGGTAGTTGTGTTCTTGGCACAGTGGCCAGCGGTAGCTACGAGGACTGTTTTACCTCTCAGTGTTGTGAATGTGTGTTGTGAAAGACAAATCAGACTTTTTTTTAAAAAAAAAAGGTCCCATATTTACATTCTTCTTGTTTTTTATTATTATTTTAGGTCCACTTTTGCATTGATTGCACATTTCTCAGAAATTGCCAACATTCATTTTCTCTCTATAGGTATTTTTTGTATTATATGCCTAAAAATAAATGTATAGTAAATAGTCAGTAATTCTTTTAGTAAAATTTGGCAGCATGGACCCTGAGTGGCACAGTGGTCTAGTACACTTGCATTAGGATCCAAGGATCATAGGTTTGAATTTCCAGAACCCAGGATCATCAACCACAGCTGACATGCAGGCACTGAGGTGAGAGTCCCATTTCACTAGCGTGCGTGTTTTTACAGTAATATATGGGTTAAATGAGGTGGCTCACTTCTGTTGTACTGTTGTGCAAGGTCAATAAACATGCTTAATCTTACCAGCTACAATCTCTTCAGTATCTATCTGCATCTGAATTACAAAAAAAAGTAAATATCAATGTTTTGATACAGAGCTGAAACCAAAGCTCTGCTACTCGGCTTGTGTGAGCATTACAGTCATGTAAACAAGCCAATAAAGGTTTTGTTTATTGTTCTTTAAAAAAGCATAATAATGGGGTTGTAAATTATCTGTAAAACCACATCTGAGCTTTTTTCACCAAAGAAACATACTTAATATTTATACACCAAAAAACATCTTAATACATGCAATAAGTTCTTCAATGACACCTTTAAAGTGAAGGAACATGTGCAAATGGTATGTTTTTTTTAGCAAATTTACCTTTTTTCAATGAATATGATACATATTTAACTGAATGTAAGCACTATAGGCTGAACTATTGAATCTGAACACAAAATCAGGACACACACTGTCCTTAGTGAGAAGCATCAAATGCTATTTGAGTACTAATTGTGGAGAATCTTCAGCCTGCTAAACATGAGTGAGTTACAATCCAGGCCCAGGCCCCAGTGAAATGTATTTAAACTTGGAATTTACCATGAAAACACAACAGGTGATTATAACTCTTCCTTGTGCTAAAATATTTAAATAATTTGAGAATGCATGTTTCTGTTAATTTGAGATTAAGGACTGACATCTGAGAACTGACTGCTGCAGCATGAAAATCAATACAAGATCAGCACAGCCTGCTGTTAACACTGCTCTACCTTCTGAAGTCCTGACATTTCATACCTGAAGCATAAAAGCTGAATTTTCCCTTATTCTCCTGAGGATGCTGAACTGGATCAAGTCACTCATCTGACTTAACTAGGAGTCTTTCCACCAACACTTCCACAAGAACCAAAGGCCCCACTGGTTTATAACTAGTCACACAGTATCCTAGAATGTGCCTTAGGCCAGGATAAACAGCAGCCAGGAAAGGAGCTCTTGGCTACCATCAACAAAGAAGCACTGTGCTGCACTAGGTGCCTCTGCTGAACCCACAAAGCCCTCCACCCTTTCAAACATCCCCTACGGTTAAAAAAAACGGTTCTTTCTATGCCAGCCATGCTATACATTAAACATATTTCAAGCGAACCATCAGAACTCTGTCTCTGAGACCTGTAAGTAATTATATAGCAAGGGGCTGACAAAGACAAGATTCTTCAACATGTAAAAGAGATTTTAAAGAAAAGAAAAGTATTCGTTACAGTCCACGAGTGCCCCAGCAAGTTCTTTCCTGCCACCCCAAAAACGGGTGGGGCCCACACAGGGAGGCCTGAGGTACCCTGCACCAACACCCACAAGGAACTCATTCTAGAACAGGAGGCACAAGAGGTAAAAAAAAAAAAAAGAAGAAGAAAAAGTCCTTCATCCCACACTGGCTACTCTAAATTTAGGGGTGTGTTACTCTAGACTTCAGTGACTGTGTTTAATCAGGGGTAAGGAGAACCCAGAGAAGGGTTGAACTCTGGATTGAACCAATCACACGTGTCATGATGTCAAACCTACCTACAAGGAATCATATATATATATATATATATATATATATATATATATGTAGCATCTCTAACCAGTTTTGAGGAATAATAAAAGCTAAATGTTTATAGTAGATCGAGTACTAAGCTTTAGTTTAATTTAAAAAAAATCAGTGCCTTGTGCCATCAGTACTGAATGAGGTTATGAATAGGACATTGATCTTCCAGGCCAAAGATGAGGGAGTAAATGGAAAGCAGTGTTTGCCAAAGTTATTGGTGCATGAATCATAGTTGCTGCCACACCGAACTGATTTAAGGTCTACAATTTTAAAGCCTTTTTCTTCCCCTTCTCTGTCCCTTCATCACTAAGCCATGCTGGAATAAGGCTGGCGGCCACACTGCAGTCTTGGGCTGGAGGGCCTGACTGTTAAAGCCTGAAGACCAACCCTCTCCATGGCACACCACAGTCTTGTCTGAGTGAGGCCAGATGCCTGCAGGATCTAAGGGATCTGTCAGCACCACAAGTTAGATTGACCTATAGGTAACAGCCGCCCGAGAGTTGCTCCTGAGCTCCAGAACATTCCCCAGCATGTGCTAATCTGTGCAATTTCTTGGATTGCAGCACAACTGGATATCAAACACACATATGAAACATGCAAACGAGGATCAACTTAACAATTCTGGCATTGACTCTTGCTGGACATTGAGTTTATAGACTTCATCATTTACCAAAAAAATGTTAGAATTCCCTTGCTTACCTAAAATGTATCTTGCGAAATATGGTTTGTGTAATGTCGCTCTAAAGCAATGTATCTCAGTTTTCAGTATTTCATTGGAAGTTATTGTAGAAAGTCTTTATTTGAGAGCATTTCTAATCAGCCATTCATGAAGTTCAGCATTTTCTAGAACTGAATACAGCATGTTGCAACAATATGATTATCACTGTTGTGATGGCAACTTTTAAGGATAAAGAAAAACCCTTCATTAACTTCCACTGAACTTTGCATTTTTTGTGAAATGAAATTTGACCACAATATTAAAAATAAACTTCTAGGCTGACAATGTCAAAAAATGAAAAATAAAAAAAAACAACTGGATATAAGGTTTTTGCATGAAAGCAATATACTGTTTTTGCTGGTGCCCAGCTATAGTTTGCTACAGAGAAAACATCAAACCCAGCTTGGCTTCTTTTAGATAAATATGACACCTTACCATATTATTCTATACATGTATGAGGGATTTAAAACAAGTCTTTCCAGTAATGAGGCATGTGCATAATTATTCTGCAAGTGTCAACCTGCCTGAGGTGCCATCCAGACTTTGTAGATGGAATCCTGGTTGTGATACCATCTCATATACACCCATACTGATGTGTGGCCTTACTAACTGTGCTTGGGTGTAGTGGAGTGCAGCATCATCTTATCAGGCCAACTTTTAATCTGAATCCTCATCAGACCAAAATTTGTGCTCACACAAAAAATGAGGTCTACACACACTGTTTTCCTCTCTAGGAACATGCTAGAGCTAGCACAGACAGCAAGGCCTATTGTGTACAATGCAATCTCATGTCTCCATTTCAAGATGATATCAGCCTTGAGCTTGCACGCAGAACAAACAAGTGTGTGGTGTCTCTGCTCCACAGTCTAAACACAGCAGTTTCCAAAACACTAGTAGAAGAGTAAAGCTTCTTTCACACTCCAACACTGGAATGTTTAAATGTTTAGGGACATTTCCTTTTAATACACTGCAGTGAACAGCAGGATGAAGTCTTCAATACATATATTACTAAATCACTGGTAGTTTTCAGTTCTTCTGGTCTGCACAACAGGCTACAACTGTGATTTGTGTACATCAACACCGTCCTTGTAATTGTGACGTTGTCCAGTAATGCTTCAAAGTGATGTGGAATAAAACCTTTTTTGATCCTGATTTCCATCAAAAGTTCAGACTTTTTCAAAAAAATTCACACACAAGACAGCACGGCCCACATCTATAGTGGTCTCCCCAGGAAATGAGCTATGGAACATTGAAACTGTTCTTTGAAACTCTGTCCAGTATCTTCAAGGTGATATTAGGAGTGATGTTTGTGAACCACGGCTAGTCATCCACCATTATTGGAGTTCCTTACTTACTCCAACAGGTTATGAATGGTGAGGCAAGATTTAACTTTAGGAATGGGCAGCTATTGATGGGTATAGTAATGTCTCTGACTACTCAAAGTAGCATCAAGAATGGACACCACCAAACATCAGCAAATCCTAACAGAAAACAAGAACATCATGGTGCTTCAAAAAGCATAAGCTGAAGCCTTTAGGATGACCATCACATCAAAACAAAAATGTGTCGACCTTAAACATACAAAGCATGTAAAATGGATCAATAAATATCACAGGACAAGAAACAAGAACCCCCCCAAAAAAGTAGGCAATTTATGCAACATTGGGCAGAATACAATGTATACAATACAAAGCTTCTAACACAAATGGTTTGTCATTCAAACTCAAACATTATATTGTGCACAGCTTTAATGTAACTTAACATAACCTCAAAACAATTGATTCAAGAAAACAATGATACAAATCACTTTAATATATATTATTTTTTTTAACAGAAACAATTTATATTAACATTTACCAGCAAGGTGGAATTAATAGGAAACAAACAAGAAGAGAAAGGCTGCCAAACTCACAATAGAGTTCTGCCATAAGCGCTCACTTAGTAGCACCCAAACAATAAAAAAGTGAAGCATGTGAATAGAATTTCAGCATTATTCGTTAATAACCCTATATGTTCAAAAGTATTGGGACACCTGTGACCACTCTTTCTTTTCAAATTTCCTTTAACAATGATATTATAACCGACAGGAAATAATGAAATTTATGCCACACTCAATGCAGATGGCTTAGCAATACAGGTCACGTCATGCTGTGTTTGTGTCCAGACTTGGTATGAAAGTGGCCCCACACACAGCACTCTGACCTTACAGTTAAAGATTCTCTCTTAAAGCTCCAAACTGGCCTTAAAATTACTGTAAATAAGATACTCTCTGCAATACTAGTTTTAGCATCAGAGGAACGCCATAGAATCCCTGGGTCAGCTTGAACCAATTACTAATGCATTACTCTGGTTTACAGGCCCCGAAACAGTGATGGTAATTGGCTCTATGATGTGATAATGCATTGGCTTGTGTTTTTTTTTTTTTTGGGGTTCACAGATTATTTGCATCACTGGATTGTGAATAACAGGCTTAAATGGGCAGCCACGCTTGCCAGGAAAGCACGCAGCAGTCCAAGCAGAATGAAAACAGGAGGCCACACTACATTCAAAAAGAGAAAGCAAAATGTGTCTATAAAAAGTAGGCAATTTATGCAACATTGGGCAGAATACAATATATTGAAAGCTTCTGACACAAAATGGTTTGTCATTCAAACTCAAACATAATATATTGTGCACAGCTTTAATGTAACTTCCTCAAAACAATTGATTCAAGAAAACAATGATACAATCACTTTAATATATATTATATTATATGTTTCTTTTTAACAGAAATAATTCATATGAACATTTACCAGCAAGGTGGAATTAATAGGAAAAAAAACAAAGAACAACAACTCAACAGTTACAATTTCCCCAACTGTTGAACAAAGTGATATTTGGTATATCGACAGTTTCGGGTGGACCCTTTAAGATCACACAATGAGATCCATTTAGACATCCATATTCCTTGGAGGGTTTTCTCCTTTCCACCTTGCTGTCTGTTTATAGTTTGGATAAAAACATATGGGTCAACTGAAAATACTAGAGTAAATACTGCAAAAGTCACAGTAGTGGACACAAACAGTTGCAAAATGGTCAGTTGGTATAATGTGATTTCATAATGCAAATATATACCTGAACATTCACATCCTTGGGGTATTTTAAATGTGAATAACACATTTAAATAATAATAGTACTTATTATTATTATTATTATTATTATTATAGTAATTCATACATACATACACACACAATCATATTAAATTGAGAGCTGCAGCCATCTCAGAAGTGAGAGCATGTCAGTAGCTTCAGCTAGTTCAGAGGCAACACTGCCCCCTTGTGATAATATATGGGTATAGAGTGTGAATCTTACCTTCACTTCTCTCGCGTGAAACCAGAAAACATCCTGGAGCACATGTCTTTTTCTTTGTCCATGTAGTCCTTGTAAGAACTGCAAGCAAGTAAAAGCTTTAGGCCTGCCCTTTAACCTCTACATGAGTGAAGACAGTAAAACACGGCCCACACAAAATTGAAAAGTACTTTGAGAAAACTTACAGAGCCAGCTTTCTTAACAAGTTGTTAATGTCAGTATCAAATGGCTTCTTGGCCTGAGCTCTTGTGAGGTAATCTTGTGCCCCCTCATAGTCATCCATTTCCAAACAAGCCTTATAATAATATAGAACAAGAAGATCGACACTTAAACCTAACAATACACACAATACACTGCTGGTGAAATTTTGTACATCTTGTATTCTAGCTATATTATTATAAGTTTCGGCATAATCATTCACGCAATAGTCACTGCAACTGAAAGCATTAGGAAATGAATGAAAAGACATTTTTTATTGTGAGAAGTCAGTGATAGCATTGGCTCTATACATCTGATTATGTCTAATTCTGTTCCTTGCTTCCAATTCAGACATCCTGAATTTTCTTTGGCACTGTAGAAAAAAGTTAACACTAGTTAACACTGCCCTCTCCTGGACAGATCTTCTTTGGATAATGAAACAATATCAAAACTTTAAAGATTTTTTCTCATAATTTTACAACTGAAAAGGAAATAAAGGACATTTATTAGTGAAATGTTGGACCCTTTTCAAATTGACTGCATATTTTAAACATCTTCACAGTTTTTCCACAACTTTTGCATGTCAAAAATATTATTTGCATTTATAATATTCAAAAAGGTAAATTGTCATGCATTAAGTTCAGTACATATACAGGAACATTTCAGGCCTTTTTGTTTAACTTTTCAGAAATTCAGAATCTTAATTTATTAGAATATATATAATATTAGAAGATAGAAGATTTCATATCAACAGACACAGTACAGATTTTTAATTAATAGTTTACATGCTGATCTTCAGATCCTACTGTTCTGACTGCATAAACACTTCTTTTACTCAGATTTTATGCATATTTTTTCCTAAAATTTGATTATAAAATAAATATATTTCTTTGTTTACAGTATCATAATCTATCACAATATATATTTTATCATTACCCCTGTATCATGATTGGCATTTTATCGCCAGTTTTTTCTTGATTTTCTTGGCAATGGCAGTCATTATGAGAAATCTTTGGTTAAATTATTTGGTGATGTGTCTCCTAATAGATATAGTGATGTTGATATAGGCTGATTAATTAGTTTGGTTATTTGGTTGGATATTTGTTTCAGAAGCACATAAATAACAGCTACAAAAAAAGTAAAGCAATTGAGTTCTTCCTGACCTGGCCACAGCGGAAGAGAGCTTTAGTGTTGTCTGGCTTTATCTTCAGTGCGTTCTTGCCATAGTGCAAGGCTTTCTGAGGCCTCTCCAGGCGCAGGTAGGTCAGGGAAAGATTGAGGTAAAAGGGCAACATGGCCTCCTCGATACGCCGTCGCTCCTCTTCACTCAGAGGCTCACGATTCTGCAGGAGTGTCACAGCCTGCAGCACCACAAAATAATCAATAAACACACTGATCAAATTGACTATCAAAAGTGATTATAAAGAGATAATAATGTAAATTATACACTGACAGTGAAAAACAATCAAATGCAGTTTCTCTGTAACAAATTTTTATAAATATTCATCATGTCCTCCCCGAGTCTTGATCACTGCATCTTGTAATTATTTATTTTTGTATGTCTCTCCACCAAGAGAGACAGAAATTAAAGATAGATTCCTTCAAATACACGGTCAAATTCTTTTGACTGTCAGTGTATTTAGTGAATGAACCTGTTTGTATCTGTCTTTAGCATCTTCATAGCGGTTCTGTTTGAAGTAGCGGTTACCAAAGCTTCTCTCAGTGTCAGTGACGTTCAGCAGCACTGACAGAGGAGCTGAGATTTGCTCTCCCTGCCAAATAGTTTCAGGAGGAACACATTTACACAGATGAAACAAAGCAAATTATTAAAACTGTCAAAAACATGGGGACATCTCATGCCTTATTTTAAAATAGAGCTGGGCGATATGGACAAAATTTTTAAAAATTTTAAAAATGTTTAACTTAAAAACACTTTGTTTATATCCCAATATTGATATAAATTGATAGATATATCGCCCAACGATGAAACTATTTACCTTCTAATACAGATACCTGATATAAAGTAACAACAGCAACTCTATCAAACATAACTACTCAGTATGTGCCTATGAATCTAGACAAATGCATTTCAAGTTTAAAATAAAAATAACCTTGAAAGATAAGCATACTGGTGTAATAACTTTGAACACTGAATAATTTAAAGTGTACTGTTCCATCTGAATTACACAAATTGTTTAACAGATGTCAGTCTCTCCTCAAAATATTGGTTTTACAGATTCTGCAGGGATTTTACAGATTTTGTCAAGAGTGAAATAAGCTTACTTCAAAAACTGTGATACACAGGTTCAGATAAAACAGATGTTTCCAACACATATATGATGATGTGTATGTAAAAATGCACAAATTTCCCAGTAATGAGTATATAAAAGCACAATACTGAAAAAGAACTGAGAAAATAAAGATTCTCACCAGACTCAGAGCAAAAAAATTGTCCACTTGGGCTGTGTCAAGGAAATCGAGGACCTGCACCTCATACAGCACTGTGGCAAATGGTGGGATTAGTGGGGGGCAGCCCACCTCCCCAAAGGCATAACTGGGTTTGAAGAGAAAACGAGAGCACTCTCCTTTTCTCATGGTCAGAAGTCCCAGCTCAAGACCACACAATGTCACATCTGCAAGAGAAGGCCATATAAAATATATAGAGTCTGAACTACACCTGCAGCAGAACTTAACTGTACATGCAGAACCTCTTTAAGATTACAAAATATTTGATTGAAGAAAAAGATGAATTAGGATGAACGTCCTTAAAAAATATTATTTAAAAAATAACTGCTGCAAATAATGCATGCCACTCAGACTGACGTCCTGACACTGACTCTTTGTATTTAGTATTAATATCCTTCTGAAAATCCTTCACAATGCATAGTTCACATTTTTTCCTGCCAAAAAATGTCATATAACATCTGTGAAATATTGGGATGTAAACCATGTTAGAGTGAAGAACAACTGTTTAAGTGAAAAATTTAAATATAAGGTTTTTGCATGACAGTGATGATTTGCAGGCAGTCTCTCACTGAATTTGTCTTCAAACATTACAAATGTTTAGGTTTCATGGACTCCAGAAACTCATGGACTTCATGAGTCTAATAATGAATAGAGGAGAAAGAAGCTATGCTTTCCTCTCTAATAATAGTGGATTAGGCAGCCATTGCTGTTATTAAAATCCAAACAGTTGTGATCATTTTGTCCATGACTACCAAAAAATCATCCAAGTAATTTCAGAGACACCAGTATTTAGCACTGCCCACTTCTGATCCAATCTCCAAAGAGATGTAGTTTAACCCCAGCAGTTAAACTATGCATCATCCTCATGTAAAATGCAAACTAATCATTGCCAATTCATCAATGACCCCCTTTCAGCATTCAGTCTTACCTTTGCCCAACTTCATCATTTTAGGATATTTGCAGTGAGCTGTTGAATCAAATGGCTGATCTGCATACTCCAGGAATGCTGAATAATTAACTGTGGATGAACATAAGACACTGATTAGGAAGACATTACATCATTCACAACACAATATAAACTGTGTGTAAAAACAGCACAAATCAGCCTCTTTCTACTTACCAGAGACAGAAGCATCCTTTGGTACTAATGGACCATCCCCTGCACGTATGACTTCTTTGAGAATCCCTCCATCTTCTGAAACATCTTGCATTTGCTGAGAAAGCCGCTGAAATGGAGTCTATACAGAATGTTGTAAATAAACTGTTCGTTGGTATCAGAGATTAAGTTGGTTACGTTTACGGGGTTACGTTATGCACTGGTCCAACCTACAGGATTTAACAGACCAGACCATCTTCTTCCATTACTCCATGGTCCTATTCTGATACGTGTCTACTGTATCCAGTTTTTATCCAGTTTTAATTTTTTTTAATCTTGAGGAAACAATGTTTTTTTTTGCTCACTCACTGCCCCTGCTCTCAGCTCGTCCTCTACTCTGTTCCACCCCCATTCATACCCTGATGTACACACTATGGAAAGGACACAAAACCTAGTGTGTATTAAAATATCAAATATCAGTGTTTAAAGTAAAAAAGGCAGATGAAGGATTGTATGGGGTGTCCTAATTTTTCCACATCATATATTGTATAAGATACTTTATTGCCACTCAGCTAAAATATATCAGGATATGATTTATCACGCAGCCCTACTAGGAAGAGCCCAGAAGACCTAGTGTTTGGGAGATGGCCTGCTGTGGCTCTTGAGAAAGTCTCTCGGGTCCTTAATCCTGTCCATTCTTCTCACACAGGTTTCAACAACTGACTGTCTACCTGCTAAAAAACAACCTCGCCAGGTGAAGTTGGTAAAGCTGTTGTAGTTGGTTGACCAGCAGAGGTCATGTTTCTGTTAAGGTTTGATAGTCAAGCTGGTCAACCAAACAATCAGTGTGGATAAGCCTGACCGGGCTGGTTGACCAGCTTGCTGATGCTGGTCATCTTAGGTTGGCCAGCATAGGTCATGTTTTTGTTGATATTCATGTTTATCTTGATGTCCATGATCAACCAGGTTCAACTATCAGTGTGGATAAGCCGGACTAGGCTGGTCAAGTTAGTGATGTTGTTCAGCATCCCCAAGATGGGGAATAGTATAACTAGCATACTGAGCTGTTTAACCAGTTAATCTTGCCATATGTTTACTTTCTGCCCCATGATATCCCACTTCTGTCCCCTTTTAGCTGATAAGGAAGATAAACAACATTTATAGAAACTGTTTACCTGAATTCCTCGTTGTAGGATCTCTGGTGGACAAAGAAACTGCATGATTCTGGAAGATGCTCCGTTTGCACGCATGTTTCTGGAAAAATTGGTAAATTAATTAAAGAGCTGGAAAATCCAGGTCCAGAACACCAAACTCCGCTCCGGGATTTGGGCTCCGCTGCGGCCCAGTCCTGCACACAGCCGGAGCCAAAATCCGGAGCGGATCTTTTTTCCGGATCTGGTTCTCCCGCCTCTAACAAAGTGAAACTGAATTCTGTTCCAACACAGTCCATTTTAACAGCAGCTGTCTGAGTGGGGGTCGGTAATGGGTGTCCCCATCAAAATGAAACAGGGTCTAAAAGGGGTCATTTTTGTTCAATAGTATAAACTGTTACCTTGGTGCCGAACAGTGTGAACTATGAAAGTCACCAAACGTTAAACTCCTGGGACTAAACTACTGGCACATTAACCTACCGCCAGAAGAGGGCACTGTGTGCTACACCCAGAAGAGGTCAATGTGTCCTACAGCTAGAAGAGGTCACTCTGGTCCTACACCCAGAAGAGGGCACTGTGTGCTACACCCAGAAGAGGGCACTGTGTGCTACACCCAGAAGAGGCCACTGTGTCCTACAGCCAGAAGCGGGCACTGTCTTACAGCCAGAAGAGGGCACTCTGGTCCTACACCCAGAACCAGGCACTGTGTCCTACAGCCAGAAGCGGGCACTGTGTCCTACAGCCAGAAGAGGGCACTGTGTCCTACAGCCAGAAGAGGTCACTGTGTCCTTAAACCAGAGGAGGCCACTGTGTCCTACACTCAGCAGTCACACTGATGTAACTACAGTGTATCAAGTAGAAGCAACCTTTAAAAACCTTGGCCAATTTTGTGGGATGTTTTCATAGTTTGACAAATGTTGAATTCACCAAATATTTTTATAGAAGACACATACCAGATACTGTTATTTTCAGGAAATCACAGGCTACTGAAATGTGTCTTCATTTGAGATGTAGATATTAAGAGAATTTAAATATTTGTATGAATTTGGCTATGTTTTGAACAAAACTTTACTTCCCACCTACAATTGTTTGCTTATAAGAGCTGAAAGAGCCCATTACATCTAAGAAATAATGTTGGGAAATGATTATCCAGTGTGTTTTGCAATAATTAGATATTTATAATAAAAGTTCTTCAGAATGCTTGGCATTGGTCCAAATAAAATAAACAACCTCAATATTCTTTATTATTTGTGTTGTTTATGCATTTTTCAGTATTATCCCTTCTGTGGGCTTTTATTCTGAAATCTGAGCTTTGCTTTGCTTTCATTCTAAAATGTAAATCTCTGCTCTTTGGTTATAGTTTTTCTCTTTCATAACAATTAAAAGTGAAACAAATTTATTAGTTCAAGTGAAAATCAAGAGATAACACTATGAAGATTATATAAACATTAGAAATGCACTGTTAATTTCACAGAAGGCAAAGTAAACATCATTTTGAGACAGTGTAGCCATGTGATCTGCATCTGTGCAATGTGGGCCCAGTGAAAATATAAGTATGGCCAGAAATTGCTCTCTGGATTATTCACATCCCAGTGACTGAATTGTGCATAAATTTTGATAAAATGCCTTTTTTAATACCCGAGCTGTACTGCCTATGTATGACAAAATGTAGTGTGCAAAATCCATTGTTACAGAATGTAAGTATACAGATCACAAGCTGATACACATAATGCTTTTATTTCTTGTAAACACTGCACAAAACAGTAGAGCTACAACACGATTCAAAGTGTCAGAGAACCCTATTTCTGTACCTTCATTTTTATCAATCAATCAATCAATCAATCAAAGTTTATTTGTATAGCACTTTTTACAACAAGGAGTTGTCACAAAGCGCCTTTACAAAAATCCGGGTCCAAGCCTCAAATAAGCAGCCAGTGGGCAAAACAGTGACAAGGAAAAACTCCCTCAGACTAGGAGGAAGAAACCTTGAGCAGAACCAAGGCTCAAAAGAGGAACCCATCCTACTCTGGTCGACACCGGAGAGCAAAACAAAAGCACAATACATGGGCATAGAAAAATAAAAAAGAAATAAAATAAAATAAAATAAAATAAAATAAAATAGAGGAAGAGAAAATAAAGATAGTTTTGCTTGCAGTAGTTGTGATACAAGTATGAATGAATAATGGCAGTGGAAATTTAGGTAGCAAGCAAGCCGGAGTTTGTAATGAAGTCCATGCAGGTTGCGTAGTCTAATCTTGCAGTTGGTATTAAGAAGTGGATGAGTAGAGGGATCCTTATGGATTTTTATGATGGTCAAATGCTATTCAGGGTTCAAAAGAATGACAAATCATGTAACATTTGATTAACAAGGATTTGACATAGATATGTAGATTATTTGTGTGTAAAAGTGATTTGAAATGTTGAAAAATGCAGTCTTTAAAACATGTCCCACTCACACCATAACAGCCCGGTGTGTAGAAGCACTCTTCTTGCCCATTGGCCTCTGGAGTTCACCAGGTGGAATCAGTATGTCTGCAGATTTAGGTGGTGGATGTGTCTTAGAAGCACTTTTCAGAAAGTCTATGGTCGCATACTCTGTGGTGGAATTATTGACCAGAACTGCTTTCTGCCTTTCTTGCCTGACTGCATCTCCAGACTGCAGTACCTGGATTTCAGCATAGTGCAAGCCATCGCTATGTGTCCTTCTTTTCTTATTCACTGTAGCGTACTCAGGATCAGCTGCCACAGGGTCATATATCTGTGCAACTGTACTCTGACACAAACACAAACCAAACACAGTGATCAAGAATGGATACATGAATGGGTTACAAACAAACATTCACTGGAAATTAACTTTACAGTATTTTAAAGCTCACAATGTGTGGAGTAAACACATAAAACACATGAATATAGTTCCAGTATCTGCTATGAATTAAACATAAAAAGGCCAATTCATTTGATTTTCAAGAAAAGGAAAGAATGCATTGACACACACTGCTATCCTGGCATCAGTCATTATGAGCAGGAAATTACTAGCATAGATTTTTATTTACATATTTCATTTTAGCAAAACAATTCATGAAGGATAATACTTTCAAAAAATCCTTCCCTTAAAATTTCATTTATTAATGAATACCCATGAAAACATCAGTGGGAGTCACTGTAGAGAAGGGAATATCCCCGAAACAAATACCTGGTGGGTTGGAGCAGGCGGAGGAGGAGCTGAAAGAAAAAGAAACATTGGTAATTGTTAGAGTTAATTACAGCATATGATAATGCATAAACCTCTTATGTGTGTGTAAAAATGCAGAAAGTGGAACTAAAGTCCCTTTATGAATTTGAGCACATATTTCACATTATATTAAGAAAGATTTTATAGTGGTTTGTAATTTTGAAATTGACACAAACCTTTGATAACGATGCAATCAAGTGTGAAGAGATGTTTGCACCTCCCAAATAATAAAACTTGATATGCAAAATAAACAATGATTACAATCAGTATAAACTGATTACAATCAGTAATCAGTTTGAGCAGCTATGAAAAATGCTAGATGGAGAAATGCTTGTCCGTGAGCAATGATGGCACTGATTTCATGCTATAGCATCTTTCCATGAAATGACCATAGGGCAATCCTCCAACAAGACAATGATCCAAAGCCCACAAGCAAGTCTACCTCAAATAGGTTACAAATTCAATCTTTGAATTGACCTAGTCAAAGTCCAGATCTAGCCCTGTTGACATGTTAGGACAGGACCAATAATGCACAGTTATAGGGCCTACAAAGGTCACTGAGATAAAGTGGTTTTGCTAGGAGTTGTGGGCTTAGTATTGTGAGTCACTTACAATGCAGAAAGTTTTGGTTGCTGTGAAGGGGATGTCCCTGAAATGAAGAGGCAATCACTTTCACACACTAGGGAATTGGGTGTTAAATACAATAAAGGTTTTCATCTCTGTGTTCTGTTTTGTTTTTATTTTATTTTTATGCATTATTAGGTTTTGGTATAATATGCAATGCTGTGTAGTGTTTTAAATGTGCACATCATCTGGAAATAAAACAGGTCAAACATTTTTCACTGCAGTACATACACCACGTGTATTAATAATACAGATATCTGGAGCAACAGCACTGTTTCTCCTACCTCTCTTTGATGTCCGCTTCAGACTGAGTTTCCTTGGATTTAAACCCCACCTAGCAAAGTAAAATTAGAGAACTTAACATTTGATAAAGTAGAAGAGCAAATTCTTGCAGGGAGATTATTATAGTTAGATTTATTATTATTTTAATGATATGCACAACTTTGTAGACCTTGTTTGTGTTGTATGCAGTTAGGGTTTGGTCACACTGCAAGACAAATCAAATCATTTTTTTACACTTTATTTTGAGGCTGAGTGTTTAGATATAGAGTGTGTGTGTGTGTGTGTGGGTGTGTGTGGGTGTGTGTGGGTGTGTGTGTGTGTGTGTGTGTGTGTGTTAGTAAACTGTCCTGCTTTTGACATCCCAAATAAGAAGAACATTTCCTACTTCAAATCCAGTTCTAACCATTTTATTAAGAGTATTAGAGTATTAATGATGCATTTTCCATTCTTCTATAATAATCGACTAATAAATAATTAACTAATTTTGATCAAGACAAATGTTTTATTAGGTGCCAAAGATAAGAAAATGATATGGCTTAGTTTAGACCATTAGATCCATTTTGTGCCAAATCAGAACTTTGTTTTTATTATTCTATGAAGCATTTACACTTAAGTTTGGAACAATACTGCAATGATTTGGTAGCATTTAGACTTAAGGCAGGTAGAGTAGTTAGATAATAATGCTGTGTGATAGTATTTTGTAATTTATACAACAAAAAAACAAGTATTATGAACATACTTTTAGATTTTTTTACTCTTAAGGGATGACACACTCACCTAGTACTTATTTAGACATATTGTACTAAGAGTGCATGAGGCCCTAACCTTTGTTCTCAAATAGCTTCAATTCTTTGTGGCATGGATTCCACAAGTCACTGAAAAACACTGAACTCATAGTCATGTTCATAAAACCAGTTTCAGGGTACTTTGTGCTCATGAAGGGATGCATATATTCCACAACAAAACTCACATAGCCTACAGTATTCAAGCAGCAATTGGTATTAAAAGTCCCAATGGACATGTTGTGCATTCTGAGATGCTTTTCTGCTCAACCACAGTTGTACAGAGTGGTTATCTGAGTTCCCATAATCTTTCTTTCAGATCCCAACAAGGTATTTCTGTGAGAACTGTTGCTCACTGGATGTTAACGCCATTCTAAATAAACTCTAGGGATATTTATACTGGAAAGCAGCAATTCTAGAAATACTCAATCCAACAAAACTACAAAGATTGCATTTTTCCCCATATTCTGATGTGGACAAACACTGTCTGGCCAATAAGTGTATAATTCTATGCACTGCTGCCACAAAATAGGCTGATTAGATAACTGCATTAATACATAGACATACTTATATTGGTATATAAGTCTTCCAGATTAATCACTGAGTGCTTTAATATAAGATTAAGAACTTCAATTAGTTATTCAAAGAAACATTAGTTTTTAATTGGTAAAATTGTCAATATTTCATTGTGAGTTGATACATTTATAATTCTTATTGCTACATTTTTGTTAGTCTGGAAATATCTTAATGTCTTAAAGCCTATTACTTATTTTAAACCTGTTAAGATACCCAGATATAGCATATTCATTCCTATAGTTTCTTTAATAGACTCTTGTAAATTGCTATGTATATTATTAAAATCCAAGTTCCAGGTCCAAACATTTGAACAGCATTTTAAAACGTGATTTAATGTGATTAGCCAAGACCTGGCATGCTCAGCTGGTTAAGTGAAAGAGGCAAATCAAATATACAGTACAATAAGTGACAGTGGTCTGAGGGCAATTCATTCCATTTAACAGAATAAAAAAACATCCGTCTTCCTCCTCGCAATACAAAACCCTTAAAAACCCAGATCTGCAGTTTGCAGCCAGTTACTTACTAGTATATAGTCTAAACCTCATATCTCAGGATCAGAGTTGCCTACAGGCATAATACACAATACAATTTCAGAATAAAAGTCCCAAGAAAGGAGAAGACTTACATACATAAAAAACAAAAATAATAAAGGACATTCAGTTTTTTGTTTTGTTTTTTAACTACACCATTTTGAAAAAAACTATTACAAATATCCTTGTCAATCTAATTATTAGAAACAATTCATCAGGATTATTGCACTTTCAGCTAAGAAAAACTCTGGAAGTGTCTTAAGTCCTTAATAGCAAAAATTTATAATAATGAACTTGGTGCCAGGACATTTTTGTAATCAAAACACTGTCAAATTAATACATTGCCATTCTTTCCCAAATATAAATCAATTTTTGCAGCCTTGGGTCTCCTGAAAATAATTTCTGGACTTTTTTGGTGAATAAAAGTACGTCAAACTAGAAAAAAGGGTTTTAAAACTTGTCAGACTTCATAAACAAAGATCCCATATAAAAAGGCCAGTCCAGGCAGTGTGCTCACCAGCGCCCCCTGTGTTTGTAGGTATGAGTGCCCCTCTTGTTGTTCACTGCGCTCCTACTTTGTGCTACAAATAGAAGACCACCCTGAAGAAGAAAATAGCCTAGAGCTGAAGAAACACTCACAAGACAGGAGAAGTGTTCAGGTGTTATAAATGGGTGAGACTTCACCCCACAGTCCAGTTTGTTACTGGGTACCCTGTGTCTAAGCTGTCCCCTGTCCTCAATAAAGTCAAAGCAGCTTCAGGGAGAAGATTCTCTGATTTTTCTCATCAGATGTTTCCTAAATACAGTAGTGAGGTGTGTGTAAAGTACTTACTTATCCAAGGTTTTAGTCACACCGTTGCCCATGGCTGCATGTTGGGAGACAGCCTGCCTGCTGCATTTCCTTGTTGTGAGGTCACTGGAGCTCCTCAGGTGCAGAAGCTCCTGTATACTACCTTTGTTCCTTTCTGAATCTCCTCCTTCTTTGTGCTTCCCCCTGTTTCCCTTGGCTGACCTTGAGGTGTGGTCAGTGAACGTTTAACCACCTGTATGTGGTGTTTGTTTAGTCCAGGCTTTCATGTGATCCTCAGATAGTAGTAAAGTGGAGGAGCTTCCTGACTGTCAGGGGTTTAAGCTCAGCACTGGGAGAGTTTTAAAGGTTTCATCTACTGTTCAGCAAAGGGGAAACAGCCAGTCAGTAATGGCACTTATTCATGCATTCATTTATCCAGCCCAACTTACACATGGTGTTTGTAACCGTGTAATATTTGGGGCTTGTTCCAGCAGATATATTTCTACTATACTATGGTTCTCAATCCTGAAACTCTTTTGGCAGTTTGCAAGCCTTAATTTTGGCTTAGTCAATTTGCAATACTAAGGCAATATTCTACAGTATGGGAAAATTTTGTCCCAGTACCTCCCAGTAAGGTTCATTCATATGAACACAGATTAAAACCTAGAAAATGATCAAGAAAATATAATAAAATAAATAAACACATCCCCTGTTTATACAAATGCATATATTGTAAATGCATATAATGTAAAATAATTATCATAATTTGAAATGCACACTAATTAAATTAGTTGATAATTACTGTCTTATTAAATTATATACGTGAATTATACAGGCCTTGACCACTAGGAGATTATGTGCACTTTGAGAAATTAACATTAGACATATAACATCTTTGGTCTGGCTTCATGCTGCAGTTTATCAAATGCACTAACAAACTTTATACGTCTTGACATCATCAACTAGGATGGCAATGGTTTCATTGATCCAGACTGAGACCATTTAGTTTGGACCAAATTCTGGTATGGTGTGTGTGAGTATGTATGGCACATTCTGTGAGATGAATAGGTGTTATTTGGAGGTTTTTCGTTAGATTATGGGTGAACTATTGACTGAATGTCTGAACACCAGTTTAAGTTTGGGAATTTTCACGTCGGTGTTGGGTGAACAATATATGAATCACAAGCATTGTACATAATTGCACAACTGGCCAGTAAGAGACTATGTTAATTCATGGCCAAATGTGTGATATTGGAAGAGTTAACATACATAAATTGAATGTGATATATGCATCTGGATTCTGCACAATAGATAACCTATAATCTTTCCTTACTTCCCTGAAGCAACACACAATGCTTTAGTTACCCACTACCAATTCAGTTATTCACTTCCTTGTGCCACTTCTGCTTGGAAAAGTACTGCTGGTTTGATCAAACCTCTCTTTTGAGAACAAAACAGGGTGTGGTAAACTGACACCAGATCACATGAAGACCAGAGGTTATTCTCAATCAGTGCTATATAGTCAGTGGACAGCATATATCAGGACAAGAGCAATTTGTGATGCATTGAAGGAGAGATAAAGAAACCAGTGAAGAGTCTGAGTTGATTAGTAATATCAAAAAGACATTGAATGCTTTTCCAAACTTGGTGTTCTTAACAAGAACTCAGACACCTTCATGTGCAAAAGTCTTAGCCATCTTAGAATGGGCAGTCAGTGTGTATTTGTTCAAAAGCACATTAGAATACACTACACATTCATAGCATGTCGACGCTCAATATTTTTGATTTTTACAATAATTACAAAAATGTTTTCTTTCTCTGCATACATTGTTAGCCTCCTTTCACCCTGATCCTTAATAGTTAGGACACCAAAGGACCACCAGAGAGCAGGTATTATGTGAGTGGAGTGTCATTCTCTGCAGTGACACTGTGGTGGTGTGTTAGTGTGTGTTGTGCTGGTATAAATGCATTGGATACAGCAGTGATGCTGGAGTGTTTAAAAACTGTCCACTGATATAATGTCAAATATAAAATCAGAGATAGAAGCTCATCTGTTTCTGTGCAGTTTGTTTTGGCCATCTTCTAGTCCTTCATCAGGGGTCAAAGGACACTGCCCATAGGACAGTGTTGGTTGGATGTTCCTTGTTGGTAGATATTTCTGGTTCTCACTCCAGTAGTGACACTGAGTGGTTTAAGCTCTCCAGCAGCACATGGTGAAAGGAGAGTAATAAAGTTTGCAGAGAAACAGATGGAATACGGTCTGTAATTATTGAACTACAATAATGTTGTGGCTGATCAGTGTATCATATGTCCACTTCCAACATTTTATTACACTGAGAAACCATGATATAAATGGATTCTTTATTTAATATGTTTTGTAACTACCATATTTTCCAGACTATAAGCTGCCCTGGACTATAAACCGCACCCTGGAAAATAACATATAAAAAGATATATAAGAAGAAAAAGCTGCAACTCATTATAAGCTGCATGGTTTAAAGTGAGGGGAAAAGTATAGTATAGTACTTATAGTCCGGAAAATACGGTAAACCCTTCCATTCCACTCACCATCCAATACTTTGCTTAGTTTACAGAGGGACTGTTGGGACAGTGTTTAGAGAACTGGATTATTAATCACTGGCTTGTGGATCTAATGCCCACTGTAGCTTTTCTGCAATACACTTAACCTTCTCTGCTCGAGGGGCCAAAAAGCATGTCTGACCTTGTGCTCTCTTCCCAGTTTTAGTACCTGAGATATGTGAGGGGAAGAGTTTCAGTGTACTGACGTACAATGACTCATTCATTATAACCTCCTGTAGATTAGCTACACATGTTAACATTGTTAAATATCTGGTGAAATTCAACAAACTCAACAAAGGACCAGGAATAGGTTGTAGATGTAGGTTTTCAGTAGAGGTTGGGTATATATTTTTCAGTTTATGCAGCAACAATCTCCAAAAGAACATAATACAAACATTTAGACCCTCATATGACCTTCTATCCACTCAGTGTAGTGAGAGAGAGATCCAGCCCTCCCCACTTTCAGACATATGTTCAGTGGTACTTGGCCTAATCCCCTTGTCTCCTAAAGCTAAACTTCCTTAAGCAAAAAGATCTGCATCTATGGCCAGCTACTCTAACTGCTCTTCTGTTCTTTCTTTTCCACTTTGATCTTGAGCTGATTGATCTTAGGCTCCAGATCTTCAAGCTTTCTTGGAGCCTGAATACACAGTATCCCATCGTGTGAAATGGAGACCTGGAGCAGCAGTGGGTCCACACCCATGGGAAGGATGTAGGTACGCGTGAACTCACGGCTTACAAAGCCGTGCTCGTCCATTCTCTGTGCATGGCGCCCGGTCACCTCCAGCAGGTTGTCCACAGTGCGTACATTCAGCTCATCCGGAGTGAACTGGCAGACATCCAGCAGAATGCGGTACCAGTCATCTTCACTGTCCACTTGGGAGAAGCCCCTTTCCAGCTGCTTGTTGATGCGAGGTCGGATGTAATAACCGTGGTACAAAACTGGGGCCATGAGGTCCTGAGGAGACAGTGCTGTGTGGAGAAGGGATGGGGTCAACAATGAAAGTAAAAGGCACGAGTTTAAGTATGAGTTTACTAGATTTTGGAGCATTGCTGTGAGAATTTGATTGTATTGAGCAACAAGAGCGTTAGTGAGGCCAGGGTGTTGGATGATCAGCAGCCCACCTCCACAACTTATACCAAAAGTATTAGATGAAGCACCAGCATTATAGAAAACACAGGTCCAATGCTCTACAGATCAATACTGGGGTTTTATACTCGTGAGGCCACACTCATGGTGCTAGTAGGTTCATGTTTATCTGCTTCAGTGTTCTGTTCTATGGGCATTACTTCTGTACAAGGACTAGACAAGCTAGTAGCTGAATGCATTCATTAGAAGATATGTCTACAAACATTTGGACATATAGTATATATCAGGGTATATCCTGTGTAGTGTATATCCTGGTGAGTTTTTTGCCTTACCTGATCAAGCACGTCTGATTCATCACAACATTTAATTACCAGCTGCACTTGGTATGCTGGAGCAGGGAAATCAGCAAAGTGTTCTTGGTATGAACTGAGTTGCTCAGAGAGCTCGATAGATGAAAGGCAGAGAGTAGATGGTGAAAGGCACCCAGTTGGCATTAGAGGATGAGCCTACATCCTAGCTGAGTCACCTGGACTGGTGAGGTCTCTACATCATGACTTAAAGCCCTCCTATGACACCTTGGTTCAGTTTGAAATATAGGGTCCTAAAATTTACAGGATGTGGAGAACATGGGCGTAATCACTGAACTGTTACCTAAAATTGGATTTAAAGTATAAAGACAGAAAATTAAACACTGTGTATCTTTATTTAGCACCTGATCATAGACCACAACAGTACCCCAAAGATTTTATGAAGCAGGGCAAAGCACTTTTCTGCAAGTTTGTGACCATGTTAAATCCAGAACACCTCAAGAGCAGGGCACAATAAAGCACAGCAAAGCTTTTCCAGATAATAATAGACTAAGCCTGTTTTTCTCAACCCTCATCCTGGAAGCACCCCTGCCCTGCACGTTTTACCTTTTACACATATGTCATATGCCATTATGTAGGGTGTTTTATACATTTGTTTTGTAGCTGCAAATATGCTCTCATTGTTTACTTCAGTTTACATCACTTTAAATTTAAACAACACTCGCCAGTGGTAACAGTGCTACAACTATATTTACATACAGCTAACTTTTATATTTTAGCAATAAGTACAATTTAATTTCAGTGAATGTGATTTTGCTATTGTTTATGGGAATGCAAGTGAATCGTATTTTTGAAAACAATTAATTTCATATGGCCTTAGAAATATCAACAAAACCTAAATATCTATCTGGTGCAGTTGTTTGCCAATACAGACATAATTCCAAAATTATTGGAAATTATCTTTGTGCATCTCTAGATGTTTATTAAACTCCATACTGTGTCAACATCCTCCAAGCATTTCCATAACACCAGAAACTCCTACGTCAGGTCTAATTACAAGTAGGTTTGCTAGCACCAGGTCAAGCGTCAGGTTTCTGTTTGAATAATATACTGCAGGTTTATGTTTCATGTATTTTTACTACTACTAACCGTAATAGTGGTTAACTCAGTACTGGATATGGGAATCGGATCGTGCTCAGTCCAGCAGTGGATGACAGTTATTTTTATGTGTTAGCCATTGGACTCTGTGTCATGTGTGGTATTCTAAATATAAATCATAGCCTAGGCCTTATATTTATAAAATGCTGTCATGGGGATAGTGGATCGGGCAATCGTCACTTCAGTTGGCTCATCTTGTGCAAGTTCATTGGCAAGTTAACAGTTTGTGTTATCTTCATTTTGCTGTTTACACAAACATCTTAAAGAGAACTTTCATATAACAGATCCGCTGTTGTAGAAGTAGGGCAGTTCATACAGTATAATATAATCTTAGAATCTTATTCTTCGACTCATGAGAAAATAACTTAGTAGCTGGTTTAAAGATGTAATCAAGTAGCTGATGGCATGCGAATGAAAGAACAAGCAATGAAGATGTGCCAGGGTCCCTCAGTAAACACACATACTAATAAAGGCTACCGAAAAAATTACATGTGACTGTAGTAACATGCTTTTATTCTTTTTGAGGATTCTCTTACCTTCTGCAAAGTTCTGGTCATAAATCCGAGCAGGAGTGCACATCTCATAGTTCATACTCATGGGGTAAGCATGGGGAATGGTGCGTTCTGCCATGCTAAAGCATGGACCAGGTGTCCAATGCTAGAGAAAAGGTAGTAGTCCTTTCTGGCTTGTCAGATTTCAGCTGCACAACAAACAGTTAGGATTGCAAAGGGGAGTAGACAGAAAAGAGAGGGAGAAAGAATGATCAGGGTTAGGGGCAGAGAGACTGTGCACTTGTGCCTGGGCCAGGGTCATAAACGGATCCAAAAATAGCTTATGGCACATGCTGCTGTTGCAAGGCCTAAAGTGGGGGTTACACACTGAATGATACAATAACAGGCATTCTAACAGCAATGTAGTGGGTCTCTATTCAGAGTGCTTGTCTTTCACCTAAGAAAAAATGGAGCAACACCTGTTCTGTGACTCATTGCAATTCATAGATGAGTTGTCAACGTAGAGGTGATTGGGGCAGGCAGATGTACATAGACACAGTACTGTGTTTGTTATTTTGCAGTAACTTAGCAGTTAAAATACCTGTTGACTAACAGCGAAAAGGTCAGGGTGTCGGTTAAAGTGCATGGGTACCGTTATTGTGCTGTTAATGCGTAACTAATGGCCTCCTTATGGGTTTTATATGTTTTTTCCCTACAGCTTATCTAGTCCCTGGACAGAAGCACTGTAATAATAGAACCCTCTGGAGCAGATAGACATTAAACTATTGGCACCATGTCTAATGCCAGGCATGAGCTAGAGCACCATGCAATACAATACAAGTCTATACAAGTCTACCAATAGAATGATGATGCTCCATCCAATACTGGATGGATTGGGTTGGAATGTTAATTATGATGATACGGTGGTGTGGCGATCCTTCAACCTCCTGACCTCACTAATGCAATGCAATCAAATCCACACAGCAATGCTCCAAAATCAAATCAAAAGCCTTCCCTGGACAGTAGAGACAGTTACTTTAACAAAAGCACAAAAAACTTTTAAATACCCTTGATTTCAAAGGAAGCGATGAATGAGCTGGTGTCCCAATACTTTTGTCCATATAGTGTACTACTAGGAATGAAACTAATAAAAATGATTATCATATAACAACAGATCACAACATCTGGGATATATATTAATGTGGGAGGAAAGGGCAGGCTTGAAGACCTGAGTGACATTCACAAAGCTTGTAGACCGAAATATGATTTGAACGCTGAAATGATCACAATTGTCATGTGTGTTGTGCTGGATCTTTGTCTTGTAAAGTCGACAGCACTGAGTGGGTCAGGGATAGCACCTCAAAAAAGATGGAAATCAAAGGCTAATGTTACAGTTACATTAATGTTACATTAACTGTTTCCTGGGAGCCAGAGACCGACATTTGCAGCTGTTAGCCAGTAAAGGCCGTTTCACACCAAGTACAATTTTTTCGGACTGAGGCATCTTTAACATCTGACATAGTAGAAAAGTGTGTAGGCTCCAACTGAAAAAAATGACAGTTTCACAGTCAGTCAGTTTCGGACAGACGACATGAATGTGCATGTGTTCATTTTCAAAACTTGATGTGTTTTTTTGGGCATAAAAATTAGACACTGTGTGAAAAGGACTATTTTTAGCACAGGTTCGATTGATTACAGTCATCTTACATTTTCATAGCCATTTTGCCAAAGTGTTAAGAAATCCTGCACCCATGAAATGCATGTGTGCTTTATGGCCTAGTTTCAGATCTACTTATAGGTATATACACTTATGCTGGAAACAGGATAGCTTGTAATATCCCAGTAAGGGTTTTGAGGCAGCAGTGATGATATTACAGCTTTCTGTAGGC